>CM070875.1:111242693-111477693 GCA_036365515.1 Torymus aiolomorphi | reverse complement strand
TTTTTTTAAATATAATTTTCTCTTTTTAAGAAAATATTTCTTCCGCTAAGGAATATTTTAAGTAAATCTCTATAAATATGGAGTTTATTTAGTGAAGATCGACACCACTGATCCTAAAATATTAAAAAAATTAATTTTGACATGATTGACTTTAGAGTTTACAAATTAGTTTTTCTTATTTAATAATCGACTTTTTGTTGCAATTTTTATTTGTGTCAGCATGCATATTCTCTGAATTGACAACTTTAAATGCATACGCTATTACAGCTACAGATGAATAATTAATCAAAAAAGAAATAACATTTTTATTAATGATCTTTGGTTCGCTTTATTATCAATTCAGCTACAAATGGAAAACTTACCTTTTCTCAAATGTAATAGTATTACATATTCATAAATTAATCTGCAGCACTTGAATATGTAACATTACTTGAATTAAAATTATGCATGCCGATTAAGAAAATTAAAATCTGTAAACAAGGAAAGTGCACAATCTTCAGGTCATAGAGTATAGCTTGAGTTTGCACTATATCATTTCTTAAGTGAAAAATATGAAACACAATTCCTGGGGTTCACTGACCATACATGGCTTCTTTGCATAAATAATGATCTTATTTTTACATTGATTTTACAAAGATACACTTTTATCACACTTGTTTTGATTCCATTATTAAGACTTCCCTCTGAATAAATTTATTCAAAACACATTTAATGATCTGCCCTTGCAAAGCCCATGAATAGAGATTGTGAAGATTGTGCAGCTTCCTTGTTCACAGATTTGAATTTTCTTAAGAGGTATATATAGTTTGTTACTTGCCCTGGTAGAAAATAAACCAACTCGGATGGCTTATCTACTAACTGTTGGTCAATAATTTAGGCCAACGAATAAGAAAAATATTGACCAACGGTTAACCAACGGTTGGTGGACTATCAATCAATAATAAAACATTGAGTAACTCATAAAACAATAATAGAAATTAATAAGAAATTTAGATATGTAAAAAGATTTTGATACATAAACAATAATAAAAATGATTGTAATGCATTAAAAAAATATTTGAATGAAGTTGGAAGTAAATTTATTTGAAGGTTAAGTAGACAGCGTAGCACGTGGGCTATGCTCCGAAATTACTGTCCGCATCCCGCTTTCCGCAAGACAAGCACACATGCACATACACACATATTACATACACACGAGTGCGATCGCAGGTTCATTTGTTATGTATAGGTAAAAGTATTTAACTGCGCAGACTCATACGAGTCACGTGACGGGATTGCCGGGATCGCGTGGTTTTGCTTCACTGTACTGCCGCCGTAAGCAAGAAGGTCTGTAACTTCAAAATTTCACTTTCACTGCAATTTCGATATGACGCCTGAAAGTATGTCGTTTTCTGTTAAATGAACGATTTTTATGAGAGTAAATATTTTTGAAGTTACAGACCTTCCTGCTTACGGCGGCAGTGTAAAGGTCAGATGGTAACGGAGCACCGTGTAGAAAACGGAGCAATACGAGTACGAAGAATTTATGCAGGATACTTTCAAATTTTAAATGTAGAATACCTTTTATGTAGGATTCTTTCAAATTTTAAATAAAGGATACTTTTAAATTTTAAAAAAATGTAAGTATCCACCTGTACATGTCCTGACTTACGTCAAAAAGTCACGCACACTACAAATTAACACGCCCTAACCTCAATTTGAACAAACAAAACTATACCCGTTACCGGTTTAACCATATTTATCTGAAGAAAAATACTATTAATATGTGGGGTTTGATTATTCTATGAATAATACACATTTTGAGAGTTTTATTTAAATAATAAGTTGTGTAAATGATTTTTATTTAAGATTTTTAATATTAAGCATTCATTGACCAAGCGCAAGGGTGATTCCATGACGAAATAAGCGGTATTTATCGCTAACTGTTGGTTAAACGGTTGGCCAAATCCTTGCGATTTGGCGAACGGATGGCGTACGGTTGGTTACAATTTCTACCAGGGTGTACTATGTCATTTAAATGGCATATGAAAGTAATGTTATTTAAGTGCAGCGGACAAATTTATGATACACTTACACTATTACATTTGAGAACAGGTAAGTTTTTCATTTATAGCTGCATTGATAATAAAGTGATCCAAAGATCATTAATGAAAATGTTATGTCTTTTTTAATTAATTATTCATCTGTAACTGTAATAGCGCATGCATTGAAATATGTCAATTCAGAGAATATGCATGCTGGCATAAATAAAAAATGCAACAAAAAATTGATTATTAAATAACAAAAACTAATTTGTAAACTCTAAAGTCAATCATGTCAAAATTAATTTTTTTAATATTTTTGGATCTGCGATGTAGATCTTCACTAAATAAACTCAATATTTATAGAGATCTACTTAAAATATTTCTAAGCGGAAGAAATATTTTAATAAAAAAAGAAAACTATATTTTAATAAACCGGTTATTAGTAGCTTGAAAAAATAAGAAAGAAAACATGTCAAAAAATTGACAAAATTAAAGCAAGAAACCAGTGGCTGTTAATAAGAACTTGTTTATAAGAATAGGAAAGTCTAAAATGGACAAATTGTTGGTTTTTGAGTGTTATTTTATAAGAGAAAGTTATTTTTCATGCGTATACATAAGAAGTAATATTGTTCTAATTATAATTTAATTTAATTAATTTATTGACTCGGAAAATAATTAATAATAATTCAATACCATAATTGCTGATTTTGGAGTTTTTTGGTGATAAAATGGATTTTTACATGAAAATCACTTCTTGCAATATTCTGAGACTATATCAATTATATTTCAGGACATATAACACTATTTTAAGACTATCCGCTTGACATTAGCTGTGATCGAACCCTTTGAAAAGCTCATTTTAAGGCTCAAAATGGACAAAGTGACCTTCAAACTTTTTCAAATGACTTTGAAATAATGTTTTTCTGAAAATTGATAAAATTTGAAAGCAAAAACGTATTTATCAATTTTGTAATAATTGCATCGTTTTGGAGTTATTTAGGCTGGAAAAAAAGCAAAAAAAGCTAAAAATGCTAGATCTGGCCATATATATGACGTCACAGCTTTTTTTGAAGGGTTCGAAAAAATCGAAAAAAATTCAGAGATTTTTGCACGCATCGTTTAACGCAGCGTGCGAGAAGTGAGATTTTTGCACGCATCGTTTAACGCAGCGTGCGAGAAGTGAGATTTTTGCACGCATCGTTTAACGCAGCGTGCGAGAAGTCGAACTTCTCGCACGGAGTTTCAAAATAGTACATTTCGATACTAGTGCGAGGATTTCATTTTCCCCTCGTGTGACTGTTTGCACCCGAGTGAAGCGAGGGTGAAAAGGTCATACGAGGAGAAAATCAACTTCTCACACAAGTGTCGAACCGTATTTTTTTACACGACCTGCGAGAAGTGAGATTTTTGCACGCATCATTTAACGCAGCGTGCGAGAAATCGAACTTCTCGCACGGAGTTTCAAAAAATTATTTTTAACTCGACAACGACCTGTGATAGTAAATTCTCACGAGGCCGGAGACGGGCGCGCCCACGTGTACTCGATTATTAGCAGCTACCATGAATAGTTGGGACGACGTCTGCGACAGCGCGATGAGTCGACATCTTGGCGATGATAGTGCATTTAAAAGAAATAGCTCAAAATTTTAAAACCGTTTATGATTTGTCAGTTAACTAATATTTTTTATTCAACAAAATTTTTTCTGATTCTTTATTAAAAAGAACTGGAACGATATTGGCAAACCCTCTTTTGTAAAGAATTGTATATTTTTTAAATACCAATAGAAACCAGTAATTTGTATTTTTGACAACCTGATGCATTTGAGATTTTAATGTTATTGATATATCTAATGTCATGGATCTTGTCGCTGAATTTTCTCAATGCATGAAAAATACATTAAACATCTATTTTAAACAATATTTGAAAAAGGCTTATAACTAATAACATTTATATTTACTTTCCTAAATTTTCAATGGGAGCCGCTTACACTGATAATACACTCTATTTATAATCTTCATATCTATTCGAAATTGAATTTCATAAGTAATCTATTATTATATGTGCCAAAGCAAAAATGAAATTGCTATAAAAAAGTTGAAATCAAAGTAGTTGAAAGACAATTATCAATTGTATATTCCGATGCACAGACAAATACTTCTTACTCAATAATTTTCAAATAAAATATGATGTTCTTATTAAGCCTTTGCTTCATGAAATTTCATAAACTATGTAATCTACAATCTTATAAATCATTAACATTCATAATTAAATTAATTAATTTTAAACTTACAGTTAATATGAAATTACATGAAGTGAAAGCTTAATAAGAACACCATATTATATTGGACTATTATTGAATAAGAAGTATTTGTCTGTGCATCAGAATATACAATTGCTAAGTTGTCTTTTAACTATTTTGATTTAAACTTTTTTATAGTAACTGTAAGTTTAAAATTAATTAATTTAATTATGAATGTTAATGATTTATAAGATTGTAGATTACATAGTTTATGAAATTTCATGAAGCAAAGGCTTAATAAGAACATCATATTTTATTTGAAAATTATTGAGTAAGAAGTATTTGTCTGTGCATCGGAATATACAATTGATAATTGTCTTTCAACTACTTTGATTTCAACTTTTTTATAGTAATTTACTTTTTGCTTTGACAGATAATAATAGATTACTTGTCAAATTAAGTTTTGAGTAGATATGAAGAATGCAAATAGTGTATTAACACTTGTAAGCGGCTCCCATTGAAAATGTAGAAAAGTAAATATAAATATTATTACTTACAAGCCTATCAAAAATATTGTTGAAAATAGATATTTAATATATTTTTCATTCTTTGGCAAAATTCAGCAACAAGATCCACGACATAAGATATATGAAAAATATCAAGTTATCAAATCAATCGAGTTATCAAAAACAAAATTACAATTCTTTTCAAGTAAGTTTGCCAACATCGATTGAGGGCTCAGTTTAAAGGCTTTATAATAAAGACTCAAAAAAAATTTTGTCGAATGAAAAACATTCTGCCGTACTATTTTCTTTTTTTCAAATCAAGGTATACTAATAAGCAACCAATCTAAGACTCTTCAAATGGATCATGAAATAAATATAAACACATTCAACAAATAAAAATCAAATTTCCTCCCAATCAATGTTTATACAAAAAGTTGAGTATTCAACAAAAATTGCAAAAAATAGCTATTTTTCATGTCATATAACTTTTGTAATTATTAAAGTACCCGTATAAAAATCTAAGAAAAATTTTTTTTACCAAAAGCAATTATTTCTCAAAGTAGCATGAACGGTTTTAAAATTTTGTGCCACTGACTTCATGTAAAATCTGTTAAGGTAGTTATATCCCAACTACCGAGCTCAAATAGAAAACTTTTGAAAAAGTTGCATATTTGACTAACGTGGTTAAAAAAGTTGGTAACGTCGCACTAGGGACTGGTCGTCGGGACGTCGCACCATCTGCTTTTCGTTGATAGTTTTATCCCTTGCATGATGTTTACGATATATTAACAACTTTAAATGAGTTAATAGTACGAGATAACGATGGATACGTCATCACAAATGCGATATAAAGGCCGTTTTATAAAAGATAAGGTATTAGCTCATAAGGAAAAGTGCAGAAAAGGTCTTACTCGAAGGCGAGACGAGCAACGTAACCTACAATATGGTGACAAACGTGATATAATTTGCGACGGAAGACGAATTGTCGATCTAAATGTTCTTGGCAAAAATTTAAAATGCCAGAAGTGTCAAGAGATACTTTCATTGAAAAATATGAAGAGTGAAAGTCGAAAAGGGTTACATTCAATTGTAGCTGTTCAATGCCAAAACTGTTTGATTGTAACCCAAGTACATACAGGAAATCATCACTCAGTAAACCAAGAAGCAAAACGTTTTCTCCAAGATAAAATGCATAATGATGTCACAACGAATGCAGTTTTAGGTAAAAAGAGAATTGAATATCTTTTTAAAATACTGTCAAATATAAATAATGCACATATATTAATTTTAGGAACATATCATGCTGGAGTTGGACGCACAGAATTGAATACAATTATATGTTGCTTAGATATACCTAGCATATCTCCCAGTTTATTCAAAAAATATGAGCAAGAAGTTGGACCAGCTATTGAGAAAGCCGCCAAACGTAGTTGTAGATCAGCAGCCAAAAAAGAACGGAAACTTGTTATTGAGAAAATGGAAAAATTATACAATGAATTGTAAATAGTTTAATAGTTTTAATAATTATAGAAAAATAGTTAACAAATCATGCAAATAACTAGATCTATACAGTAAATTCATATGAAACAAAATAATTAATTTTAACTTATTAGTAAGTATTAGTATGGTTTTTCTGATTTAATATTATAATTGCTAAAAAATTTTAAATAAGTGAGAGTAGTGTATTAAGCATTTTCTATATTCGAAATTATATTATCTTCTAGTCAGTAAGCTTTTTACAGTAATGAAACCATATAAATTAGTGTAACTTAAATAAAAAAAGATATTAATTAGTTAAATGTGTTTTATATACATATGCACAAATAATTGTATCTATATTGTATTTCAAAGATGAGTATTTATTAGTTCACAGTTTTATTTTCTGGTATACGTATACACTAGACTTTCAAGTTCACCGATCGAAAAGATTATTCCTGTATTGTTTCGAATACCAGAATTTGAACCTTATTAGATTTTTAAATTCATCGATGAAATAATAGTTTACTTTCAAGTTTAATTTTAAATTTAAAAAATTGAATTCTATTACAAATATAAATCATCTGCATGTTTAATTTAATATTAATTAATGTAAAGATTTCTGTAAGCAACTCTACATATAAAATTTTAAAATACATGATAACTGTATTTCTAAAGTATAAAAAAATTGTTTTTGATTATGCTGTACAATAAATATACTATAAACTGATTTTTTAAATAACAAAAATATTGATTTGTAATAACTTATTTATTCTATTTTATAATAAAAAAATTTATTCTCCATAGGCCTAAAGAAATAAGTAGAGAGTTTTTCGATGCAAGATTGATTAAAAAATGTTTTTCTTTAGATGAAAATAATAATGCCAAAGAACTTGATAAAGTCATATCTTCCACAGTAAATATTATAGTTTCTTACGATATGGGCTGGTCGAAGAGAGGCGACGGAAGATCATATGACAGTTTAAATGGATATGGTGCTATCATTGGTTTTCTCACAGGCAAAATATTAGATTATCGAACACGTAATAGGAATTGCCATTTGTGTGATTTGGGAAACGAGAAAATCGATTACGATTGTCGGAAAAACTTCTCTGGAAGTGCAAAAGCTATGGAGGCTGACGCAGGAGCAGAATTGGTTAATCGCAGCGATATCTTAAAGGATCTCGACTTAAATGTCAAAGTTGTTGTAGGCGACGAAGACAGTTCGTTAATGGCTGCTGTAAATAAGGAAAACATGCAAAAAAATAATGGTCGAAAAATTTTTAAATTAGCCGACAGAAATCACATAAAAAAAAATTTGTCGAAAAAATTGTATAATTTGAGAAGTAAATGTGCAGAGCTTAATAATAAAGGCCTAATAAGCCACATTAAAAAATGTTTCTCATATGCTGTCGCCCAAAATAAAGGGAATGCTATTCGATTATCTGCTGCTTTTCGTTGTATTCCTGACCACATGTATAATTCGCATGAAAATTGCGGTACGTGGTGTAAAAAGAAATCTGGCACAAATCCTGGTATATAAGAGCAAAATTTCATTTTAAAAAGTGAAGATCTTTATCAAGAGCTTAAACAAATTTTTTCAATATATGCTGATAATGCATCAAAATATTGCGTATCAGCTAGCAGTCAACCAAATGAATCATTTAACAATATAGTTAGTCATAAATTTCCAAAAAATAAAAGTTATAGTACAAGCCCTTCTGGGGATGTTCGAGTTGCAAGTGCTGTGCTGTCAAAGAATGAAGGTGATAGTTATTTAGTAGAAGTTAAGAAATCATTAAATGTGCCAATGAGTAGTAATTTAAACAAATTCTGTCAAGTAATAGATAATAATAGGTTTAGAAGAGCTGAGAAAATAAAGAATGTCGAGACGAAAGCTCGTAGGATTGAACTAGTTCAAAAAAGAGAAAATTTAAGAAAAAATCTAGAAAATAAAGAAGGGATAACTTACTCAAGCAATATAGCTTTTGAGCTAGATGCGACGTTTAATGACATTTCCACGTTATCAAGTGAAAATTGTAAAGTAGTTTATTTTGACTTAGAAACATCTGGGCGCGATAACATGGCAGATATTTTACAAATTGCTGCTATTGTTAATAATAATATATTTTCTGTATACATTGAACCTACGCAGCCTATTGATGAAAATGCTAGTAAAATAAATGGTTTGCAAAATGTTGAAGGGAACTTATATTTACGAGGCAGAAAGTTAATGACGTTAAATATAATTGATGCGTTACAATCTTTTAGTATATTTTTAAAAAATTTCTGAGGAACCTCTCTACTAACAGCTCACAATGCATCATTTGACCAACGATTTTTGATTAGAGATATAATGAAATATTCGTTAGTTACTGAATTTTCTCAAGTTATTTATGGATTTTGTGATACTTTAAAACTATTTAGAGTAAAATATCCGGATAGAAAAGGAAGAGGAATGCTTACTCTTTCAAAATTGTCACAAGATTTCTTGAATTTTCAAGTTGAAAGCGAAAATTTCCACGAAGCAACATACGATGTTATTATTTTGCAAAAGTTAGGTAATGAAAATTTTACAAATACTCTTATGCTAGAAAACGCTAAGAAGTTTAATGAATCACTAAAAAGTGAAATTAATAAATGTACAAATAATAAAAGAACTAAGACTGAATCACAAAGAAAAATAGTATGTAAGAAAAATATTAGACAAAATTTTGAATCGTTTAAATTATTAAAAGGTGAGATTTCAGATTACATGATACGAAAACTTAAGGCTTTAAATATTTCTTATGAAAAATTAAAAGATTTATATAAAAATGAAGGAGAAGAATCTGTGATTAGATTATTACCGAAAATGAGAACGAAGAAACCATTAGAAGTAATATTAAATCACTTAAAAAGTGTTCAATAAAACATTATTTATTTATTTTTATTTTATATTACTTGTTTTTGTAATTTACATATTTTATTTATGTATTACTATAATCAGAAAAAATAAATAATTATTTATTATATTAATTTGATAAAACACAGACTTTTCTTTTGACAACCGCTTCATAAGGTTTATACCTTCCTCTCTCCAATAAGAATTCCCGTCCAAGCACTTACGTATTATTAATTTTGTTTGGAATAATTTTAATTTTATAATAAATATTAAAAAATATAATTTTTATTGTTTGACTTATTTAGTTCGTCTGATTAACAAAAAAGTAGAATGAAACGAAAAACGTTTTAGTTCAAAATCTTGTCAAATATCAGCGCGCGATCAAACTAACCTTTCCTCAATGTGCGACGTTGCCACACTTCATTTATCTGACTAATCGTAAGAAAAATGTTGACGTTTGAGTATTAATATCTCTACAACTAAACGGTTAATCCTTCTCAGATTGTAAAATGAAATGTATTTTAGTATAAACTAGTTCTGCCCGAAGTTCCAGAAGTCTACCGAACAAGGTTAATTAGCTATAGTAATTTTTTCATCGAACGAACAATATTTTTCGAGTCAGCGCCATTAAGCTAATGCTAAACATATCGAAAAGTAGTCAACTTTAAGTAACCATAACTCAAGAACGCTACGGTAAAATGCGCTGAGATTTCGCGAGAGTACGTATTATGATACCTACTCAATTAATTTTTCTGAAGGTTTTGGAATTATTTCGAATAGTGTTCATTTAGGTGATAACTACCTTAAGTGGAAATTCAAGACTTGCATTTTATCTGGTTTTGATGAGATCAATCCAGGTTTTCGTTATTCCTGGGTTGTGCTATCTGCCCAGAATGATCTCAGCAGCGGCCAGACGACGAACCAGTAGTTACATCATCCACTGGAGGTAAAGACCAGGTCGAGGCCTTTATTTGTAATACAACGGTTGAGAGGAGCCTCAGCCTGATTGTTGCTGATGACATAAACAGCGTATAAGCAACTGCAAACAGCCACTACGCTGGGGGTCTAACAGGAGAGCTATGCACATAAAGAAAACATAAACACTCTGTAGCAGTGGGGATCGTTGATCCCCTGTTAAAAAAATCAGCTAAAAAAATAGCTAAAAAACAGCTAAAATATATAGCTATATCGACCTGAAATACAGCTGTATTTCGTTGGATATTTATTTGTATTTTTTATCTAAAAATTTAGTTAAATTTTTAGCTGTAAATCTAAGTAAACGATTACGACCTATTAACAACTGGAAATT
Organism: Torymus aiolomorphi; assembly: GCA_036365515.1. Classification (NCBI taxonomy): domain Eukaryota; kingdom Metazoa; phylum Arthropoda; class Insecta; order Hymenoptera; family Torymidae; genus Torymus; species Torymus aiolomorphi. The sequence continues at coordinate 111,467,254 of CM070875.1, read as the reverse complement.
TAGCTAAAATTTTTAGATGTAAATCCACCTGTTAACACAACTGGAAATTTAGCTAAAATCCACCTATGAATAACTGGAAATCCACTTATATATTTAGTGGCATGGAAATTTCCAGCTACTAATAGGTAAAAATTTAGTTAATTTTTCACTTGTAAATACACCTATAAATTTATTATTAAATGGAAATATAGGTAGATTGAAAGGTGAAAATATAGCTATATTTTTTAGCTACAAATAGAGCTATATTTTATTCTCGATTTGGCCATATTTTTTAGCTGTAAATCAATGTATTAATATGGATTGGATTGTTAATTCCATTATATGCTAATAATAACAAAATTTACACATCATATCTGTTTAACATAGGTATATTGAAAAAGATATATTTATATACATATTATTACTATTTAAAACTAAAATAGTACATTTCGACACGGGTGGGGAAGTCGATTATTTAGCTGGTGTGACTTTTGGCACGAGCGAAGCGAGTGCGAAAAAGCCACACCACCTAAATAATCGACTTACGCACTAGTTTCGAACGGTATTTTATACCACGAGCGCCGAAAAATCATATCAAAGTTGTGATTTTGAGGTTAGAGTGGTATAAAGAACTTTTATACTTCAAATATATTCAAATATATATTTGAGCCGTTATTTACATGGTTTAAATACTACTGGCGTACCCCAGATCACCCATACACACTATAAGTACACTAGCATGTTGACATGAACGACGCCTGAGTTGAAATTATCCAAACTGTCCTTTTCATGATTTGATATGTATGGTTTGCAAGTGATATTAACAAGTGATACTTAATTATTATCACATACCATTGAATTAGGAATGAATCCACACAGAGAAAAATTTATTTTTAAACATCACTGTGTTTATAAGAAAATTTATTATTTTATAGCGCTGGGACACACTCGACATGTGGGATTTTTACTGTTTGAAACAGTAATTTTTATGATTTTCGTAGCAAATTTTTCTTTTTAAATAATAATTTTTATTATTTTTCAGCAGTCATAAAAAGTACTATTTCAAATAGTAAAAATATCATATGTCGAGTGTCTCCCTGCGCTATTATAAAAAATAATATATTTTTCTCCATGTCTGTAATAAATATTATATTGTTTTAAATTTACTGCTAAGTTCCCTCCTTCACTGTAAGTTATATAACAATAACTTGTACTTGTACTCTAGTATGAAGGAACATTGACATTTCATAACTTTACACCTCTGCCAAAGTAGAGAAAGGAGAAACAATGATCAACGTGCCCCGTACTCGCGATACTCGATGCCGACCCGCGATAGCAACATCACACGAGGCCGGCGCCAAGCGAGCCCACGTGTACTCGATATTAGCAGCTATCAAGAACAGTCATGATAGCGATGGCGACAGTGCGAGGAGGCGACGTCTTGGCGATGATGTCCCCGTTGACAGAACTCAGCTAAAATTTTACGCCAAGTCTCATATAACAAAATAAAGTAAAAAGTATCTTACAAAATTTGAGTCCTCACTAGTCTTGGTGAATTCACATATACTTATAAAAGCACTTTACACATGAAAGAGTATTTAAATGTGGATGGCTTTACTCGTGTATTAATTGTAATCGATTTTTAAATAAATTGTTTGTACATTAATTATTATTTATTATAATTGAAGTTTTTTTCTCCTCCACTCACTGTTGTACTGTGAGGTATATTTAAATATTTTTTTAATATATTTATTAATTTTGTTATTTAGTAAATATTGTATACTTATAGGTACAGTCTTTAGGCTGTAATTATAGGCATATCTCCTTTGAGATCCACAATTTAGTTGCTTGTTGATAGATTTAAGATTTAGGTGGCCTTAGCGTAGGAAATATATTTGGACCCGATGAACTAAATAATATTGTAGATCAAGGAGCGCGGGAGCGCTCCGAAGGCAAGTATAAAGTATAGAAGAAGCCTAAAGGAGCGATCCGTGCTACTCATACATTGAAATGGGTGTGCACGAAATCAATACGTCTATATATATATATACGTTTTGCTTTAGTTTTTTTAAGATTACTCCGAATCGAAAGCCATTTCATTGTTCTACTTAAAACAGAAGATTTTATTTAAAAAGTTTATCTTGTTCAAAAGATATAAAGAACTGAATTTTTTTATGTCGACTTTCAGATTCTTAACTTTCTCCATGGGATTCAGCCTCACACCCGGTTTTCCCGACTTCCTGTGACGTTATATATATATATATATATATATATATATATATATATATATAAATATATGAAACGCTAGTTATGCAGACACTTTCCGAAATTTAAATAGACTTATGCAGACAGAGACCGACTTATGCAGACGTCAGCATAAGTAGAGAGATTATTTCTTTAGTCACGCTAGACTTGTGCAGACACTTGTATAAACGGTACTACACTTATGCAGACAGGTCACGTGGTCTTATACATTGGTGTCAGCATAAGTCCATGTTCATATGATTATATATATATATATATATATATATATATATATATATATATATATATATATATATATATATATATATATATATATATATATATATATATATATATATGGGTCGTTCCTGTACTTTTTTTAAAAAGTGTGCGCGGGGGGGTCGTCGATTTTGTCGACGATTTTTTTTTATGAAAGTACATATAAAAAAAATAGCTTGTGCAAAATTTCAGCCCCTTATCTCATTCCTAATTCCTGCTGGAATTTTTTTAAACACTGATTTTGACCTGTTTTTAGCCAGTTTTCAAAAAATTCTAAAAGGCTGAAATTTTAATAAAATGAGGTCAGTGAGGTCTCATTTCTTTTGTCTTTCTTCAAATTTTAAGAAAAAAAATACACTGATATGAAATGATGATTTAGGTTTTATTGGCGATCTGTGATATGGCCATTGCATTTCATCATTTTTAGATCATCTTTAAACCTCTATATCTCGTAACTGGTTCCACATTTTTGAGCTCACTAGGTCTCATTTCTTTTGTCTCAACGAGACCTTTAATTTCTTTTTTTGAGGACCTAAATTGATTGAATAGACTTCAAGATACAGCCTTTTGAAGTTGACGTTTTTATCAAAAATCGCGAAAATCAACCGTGTTCATGGTCACAGTGTCAACCGAATTTTAATTAAAAATCATTAACAAAAGTATTTTTCACTAGAATATGATGTTATCTAACTATGCTCTTTTCCTATCATAGGAAAAAGTCAAAAAATAATTTTTTGTCGAGCATTATAATATCTAATTTTTCGATACCTAAAATAATCAAAAATGGCTCTCTACTGACATGAATTCTACCATCTTATAATTATTTTTGACACGTATACGTAACATAGATACAAAGGTGGTTCCTAGACCTTTAAAATCCGTAGTCGCTGATTTTTCTAGGACCACTAGAGCCAAAGTTATAGCCGTTTTTATAAAAAAATATTTTTCAAGTGGTAAAATTAGAGCTTGTGAAATATAGGAAAAGTTTTATTTACAAGATCAACCATAAGTTTGGCATAATTGTCCTAAAGAAAGTGCTGAGGCTGCATATTTTGAAGATCTTAGGCCGTGTCTACATATGCGAGAAGCACGTGCGATCAGCCCAAGCGATGCGAGCAAGCAATGCGTGTTGGACAAAATATTTAAAATACTTAAAATGATAAATAATATCATTTCACTACGATATTATTGACGATATTATTTATCGCTAAATATAGATATACTAACTGATCTACTACGATTGTTCGGAATTGAAGTATCCAAAGTGCCCGCTAGATGGCAAGCGTCCGATGCGCTCCCACTATGAAAAACATCACCCAGCGGGCTTAAATAGAGTCCTGCGACGCCTAGTCGCTACGTGCTTTATGCACATTCCTTTTACCTTACCACTTTCCGTTTTACCTATACAATACCTTATTGCCTGTTTACTCGTACGCATAAGCGTTCATACCTTTTTCTGCAATCAACTTTCACTTTCGAGTAGAGTTGGTTGCATAGACTCTTGAAGTCTAATTTTCCCGTTTATTTCTTCTCGCTGACAAACCCTAATAATATAAACTCACGTTTAAGTTCAATCGTATACAACGATATTATTTATCATTTTAAGTATTTCAAGTACTTTGTGCAAAACGTATGGCTTGTCGCATGCGCGCACCGGTTGCGCTTCTCGCATACCTAGTATAGACATGGTCTTAAATGCAGGTTTTCTATAGTTTTACGTGCGTTATACGTATAAGCTCAGGTTAAATGAAACATACATAGATAGTTTCATTTAACCTGTGTTGACGTAAGTTAATAGATGACAGACATCCATTTTTCTGTGCGAGACACCCGTGAACCCGTCATCCGTTACACGACACACGGCACGGAATGTCCTTAAACAATGTGTACAAGTTACAATAAAAAATTAAATGAATATTTCTAAGTAGAATTGTGAAGGTAGTTGAGCAGAACTATTACCAAGTATATCAGTATTGGTTCGGTTGAGTTTTATAAATTGTACAATTGTGTTTTGTAAGTGTTATCTTCTCAGGAATTGAAAGAAAATGATGTGCTATATTGGTGAATTGCATGAGGATGATAAATGTCATTTAGAGCATTACACAAGAAATAAATCTCTTAATCTAATTAGTAATCTTAGTAATGAATTAAAGCTGTATTTATCATTTAGGATTAAAAATTTTGATATTAATGTAGAAAATAAATTTATTTGCGACCATCATCTTCATAAATATGATACTCGATATACAAGTAGACAAAGGAAGCGTTGCAATTGTTTTAATAATCATTCAAAATCCATTGAGAATAATTTAGTAATGATTAGTGCTGATAAATGTGATAAATTTCGTAACATTTGTAATATAAATTTAGATCCAGGTAATAAGTACTGTAAAAACTGTGAGTTCAAAATTACATCAATAATAACAAAAAATGCAGAAAAAGATGAAAACACTGGGAATGATGGTTTAAACGTAAATAATAATGAGCAGCTTTCTTCAAGTAGTCAAGTTTCTTCAAGTAGCCAAGTGTGTACATCAGAAAGTTCAGAAGATATATTATTGAGCCAAGGATTTCAACGTTTAAATAAAATGCTCGATGGATTTGATGAAGCTCCTCTTAAACGAGAGAAACTTAGTGATTATCGCTTGGAAAATAAAACATACAGTGTTTTAGAATCAATGAATACGAAATTTTGTACAACAGTTAATAAAACATTGAATCGTAATTTGCCAACTCAATGCAATCTTAAACAGCTACAAGAGGATAGTATGTCATTTCACGGAATGATTGGAAACATAATTAAATGTTATAATGAAGAAACTAATTTTGGTAAAAAAATATCGTTATTGACATTACTTCCAAATCATTGGAAATTTGAACAAGCAAAACATTATTTCCAATGTTCACGTTATATGTTTAATAAAGCAAAAGAACTTAAAATTACTGTAGCTAAGTTAAAAAATGGGTTGTAATAAATTCTTAATATCTTGATTATAGACATAGTGTAAACATATAGAATCGATAATCCTTTATACATTAGGTTACATATATTATATTACACTTGAGAATTATTAATAGAAAATTTTAGTTTAATTTATTAAAATCTATGCAATTTTTGTTCAAGCAACTATAATGATAAAGGGTACCCCTATAAAATATTTAATTTAAAATCCTCATAATTATTTATTTATATTACTCATGTATTATTACTTAAGTATTATTATTTATGTATTACTTACGTATTGCTTACGTATTGCTTAAGTATTGTTTACGGATTAAGTAAAATAATACATGAATTGTAATTTAAACATTTAAATGAAATCCGATTTAATTAGAAAGAATCTATATTAGAGAAATCTCAATGTTCTCTCTGTTTACAAGCTGTAATCTCATATTTTTTTTTAATTTTTTAACATTGAGGAACGGGAGAAAAAAATAATTTCCAAAAAATGCGATTTTTAGGCCTTACTGGTATAAGAAGGGGAGATAGGTCCCCGGAACAATCGTAGAAAATTCTTTTTTTAGTATACTTATATGAAGTCACTGTCATTTTTCGCTTTCATTAATAGTGGCATTTTGCCTATCTTAACATGGGATACCCTTCGTTATTCATTATTAGATAAAAAATAATAAAGTAATTATTGGATTTTAAAAGAACTATTAAAATTAATATAAAAAAAAAAATAAAAAAAATAAATTAATTCTAAACTATTTCTTTTCTTCCAATATAACAAGTCATAGTAATTAAAATAGAATAAACATTGAGCTAAATTTTATCGTCTTGATAATCGTTAAATTAAAAAAAATAATATTGTTATTATGATTTTATTTTGTGATTAAGTATACACTATTTGAAATTAATTTCAAAATATATTTTTCCAGGTGTCTTAGGAACTATTAAGCGTAAAGTGTACAGCATTCATTCTAATGAAGTTAGAGAATCTGTAACTCAGTATTATAGAGATGAAAACAATAGTAGAATATGTAGCGTCATTAAAGATTGCATCAGTGTTAAAAATCCTATTACTAATATCACAGAGAAGTTACAAAGAAGACTGTTGATGTATGATTTGAAGGATCTATACAACAATTGGGTGGAAGAAGAATATGAACAGCATTTTAAAGATCAGCGCAAACCAGGTTTCAGTATATTTGCTTCTTTAAGGGGGCTAGACACCTTTTTTCTCTGAAATAAGAAGTCACATTTTAATACATAAATGTAAACTAATTATTTCATACTTTTTACATATAAAAGTGGGTATATTTACCTTACCTTAAAACTTTCTCCGATGGGCCTTTTATATGGTCCAGAACCATAGTCATCGATGAAACAAGTTTTTTCACTAACCGTAAGCTTTGAAATTTTCCTGTTGATGGATTGACTCCAGATTTGAACTAAATTACTCCTGAATAGTATAATTCTCATATGAGTGTAGGGATTTAGGATTAAATGTCGGAAAAAATTGTTACATCAGAAAAATTATGAAAAAATATAAAAAATTTAAAAAAATTAAAAAAAAACTCTTGAAAAACAGCACAATTTTTTTTTTCTCATTAGATCAAAAATCCCTACACTCATATGAGAATTATACTATTCAGGAGTAATTTAGTTCAAATCGGAAGTCATTCCATCCACAGGAAAATTTCAAAGCTTATGGTTAGTGAAAAAACTTGTTTCATCGATGACTATGGTTCTGGACCATAAAAAGGCCCATCGGAGAAAGTTTTAAGGTAAGGTAAATATACCCACTTTTATATGTAAAAAGTATGAAATAATTAGTTCACATTTATGTATTAAAATTTGACTTCTTATTTCAGAGAAAAAAGGTGTCTAGCCCCCTTAAGGCCAAAAGAATGTATTAGTGCTGGAGCACCTGGTACACATACAATTTGTGTATGTCCTATACACCAAAATGTCAAATTAAACTTGTCTGCCATCAACAAAAATTTAGCCTACCGAGTAATTTTAAATGATTGTGTTTGTTCAACAGATTGGAGCGATTGTATGCTACATCTTTGTGAAAACTGTCCTGGTAAAGCAGAAATTCTGAAAATATTGGAATCAAGCTCATGCGAAGATGTTTCAGAGATTGAATATCATAATTGGGTAAATAATGCTGAATCACAATCTAATAATAGAGTCAGTCTTATTATGGTAAAAGAACCTACAAGAAATTTTATTATAAATTTAGTCAATGACTTATGGGAGTTAACAGAGCATCATTATGTGACTGAAATGTAAAAATGTTATTTAAAACATTGCAAAACAATTATTACTCCAGATACATGTATTATACTTCAAGATTTTGCTGAAAAATTTCTTATTTGTTTGTCAAGACTCGATCCAAGCATTTTATTTTAATAATACACAAGCAACTGTACACCCGTTTGTAGTGTATTATAAAGAAGACAATAACGACAAATTACAAACCTTATCTGTATGTGTTATTAGTGATTGTTTAAAACATGATGCTTGTGCAGTTAACACTTTTCAAGGGCAACTCATTGCACTTCTAAAACGAGATTTTCCGTTTATTGAGAATGTACATTATTTGTCAGATGGAGCACCTACCCAATACAAAAACAAGTAAGAGTACTTTCATTGTAGTATATTAATACGTATTATATGAACAAAATAGACACCTTTAAATTTTAGTTCATTAAAGGACCTGAAAAAATTTAATTTTAATAATTAAGAATATGTCAAAGTAATATACTGAAAGTATATTTAATTTGTGTGAAAAACTATTTTGAGACCCAGAACATCAAAATCCATAAAGATCCTGGACCTGCAGGTTACACCCGAATTAAAATTTTACATTATGTAGAAAACAGCTTTAAAGATAAAATTACTAAAACAGTTCTTTATTTTTTCTGTATATCAAATTTAAAAAAAGCAACAACTTCTACGATGCAAGTTCAAATAATTTGTATTATTATGTACACAATATTAAACAGATTTATTTTATTTTTTATAATTTTTACCTTCAAGATAGTATTTATTTACTGTAGGAACAATTTCATTTATATCTGCCATCATGAGGAGGATTTTGGCTTAAAAGTTAAGTCGCACAACTTTTTTTCTACTAGCCATGGGAAAAGTCCGTGTGATGGATGTGGAGCAGTGGTTAAACGAACAGTACGCAGGGCATCCTTACAAAGAACATCAGAAAAACCAATTTTAAGTCCAAAAGTTATGTATGATTACGTTAGTGAAAATATTGATGGAATAAGGTAAAAATAATATAATTTAGATTTTTTGACTATATTATTTGATTATGTATTTAAATAATAAATCATTATGTGTTATAAAAATATAGAATATTTGGTTTTTAGATCTATTTGGGTGAGTCAAGAAACAATTGAGAAAAGGCGTAAAGTACTAGAATGCCGTTTTAAATTGACCCGAACTATACAGAATACAAGAAAATATCACTGCTTTATACCCATTGATGATTCAACATTAAAAGCAAAACTTACTTCGTTTGATAATGATTATAAAATAGTTAAAATAAAATGAATATTACAAAAAAATTTTACTTAAATTCTTATTTTCAACTTTAATTATCTATAAAGTCTGCATAGGTAATTTAATCAACCTAAAGCCATTACTATCGCTTGCTCGCGTCGCATGCGCGCATGGCTTGCTCGCATCGCTTGGGCTGATCGCACGTGCTTCTCGCATAGTGTAGACACGGCCTAAGATCTTCAAAATATGCAGCCTCAGCACTTTTTTAGGACAATTATGCCAAACTTATGGTTGATCTTGTAAATAAAACTTTTCCTATATTTCACAAGCTCTAATTTTACCACTTGATAAATATTTTTTTATAAAAACGGCTATAACGTTGGCTCTAGTGGTCCTAGAAAAATCAGCGACTACGGATTTTAAAGGTCTAGGAATCACCTTTGTATCTATGTTACGTATACGTGTCAAAAATAATTATAAGATGGTAGAATTCATGTCAGTAGAGAGCCATTTTTGATTATTTTAGGTATCGAAAAATTAGATATTATAATGCTCGACAAAAAATTATTTTTTGACTTTTTCCTATGATGGGAAAAGAGTATAGTTAGATAACATCATATTCTAGTGAAAAATACTTTTGTTAATGATTTTTAATTAAAATTCGGTTGACACTGTGACCATGAACACGGTTGATTTTCGCGATTTTTGATAAAAACGTCAACTTCAAAAGGCTGTATCTTGAAGTCTATTCAATCAATTTAGGTCCTCAAAAAAAGAAATTAAAGGTCTCGTTGAGACAACAAAAATGAGACCTAGTGATCTCAGAAATGTGGAACCAGTTACGAGATATAGAGGTTTAAAGATGATCTAAAAATGATGAAATGCAATGGCCATATCACAGATCGCCAATAAAACCTAAATCATCATTTCATATCAGTGTATTTTTTTTTCTTAAAATTTGAAGAAAGACAAAAAAATGAGACCTCACCGACCTCATTTTGTTAAAATTTCAGCCTTTTAGAATTTTTTGAAAACTGGCTAAAAACAGGTCAAAATCAGGGTTTAAAAAAATTTCAGCAGGAATTAGGAATGAGATAAGGGGCTGAAATTTTGCACAAGCTATGTTTTTTATATGTACTTTCATAAAAAAAATCGTCGACAAAATCGACGACCCCCCCGCGCACACTTTTTAAAAAAAGTACAGGAACGACCCATATATATATATATATATATATATATATATATATATTTGTTTTAACAGATTTATGGAGCCCTTTTATACACATGAGCATATTTATGGAGCCCGTTTTCTTTTATGGAGCCCGGGTCCCATAAAATATTTTTCTCGGGCGTTTATGGAGCCCGATCTAGAGTCTATAACCCCAGGATCCATTATTTCTTTAGTCACTTGCCATAGGGATCTCTGGGCTGTAGGTACTAATATACAGGGATGGGCTCCATAAACGGATGGGGGGATAATTATATATATATATATATATATATATATATATATATTTTTTTTTTTTATGGTATGCGCATGCCTGTTGGACGAACAGTCTGCTACTCTATAATATTATATACATATATTATATATATATATATATATATATATATATATATATATATATATATATATATATATATATATATTATCTATTTATATTAATTAAGTATATACATCGTTATGAGATGAAAATTTTTTATCATTGACAAGTAGATCATGATGATAGTTGGTGTATAAATTATTATTTCATTTTGAATTTTGGAGTTAATTTGGAAAAATATAACCTATATAAGCAGCTGCGACAATCAATGGGCAATAGCAATATTATAATCAGATAAGTAGTAAACTTTTATTATAAAGTTATAAATCTCAATAATGTTTATAAGTATTGTTACTTTGTGAAATCTTGTTTTTATTTATAACATAATATAAGTAGCAAACTTTTATTAGAAAATAAATATTGTGAGTTAGTTTAAAATTATTAGTTAATTAATATAAATTTCATAGATCTCAAGCAGTGGACTGGTGATAAGAAGAATTCATCTATTCATGTTTCAATCAACGGAGGAATAACTTTTATTAGATAAGTACTTACTGGCTAAATGTTAAATTGCTAAAATCATCTTTTAAAAATTGATACTTTGTGTGATTTTTTACTTTTACAGATACAAATATTACACAAGAAGAGTTATGAAGACATTTTGGAGATATAGCCAATAATTTTTTGGATATCTAATTTTTACAGATATTACATAAGAAGATTGTTTGGAGTTATTTTAGAGATATAGCCAATAATGTTAAGGAGTATTATGTATATCTTACAAAAGATTATGTCATATGAAAAAAACGAAAAGGACGTGTTATTGTGAAAATGTCAACAAATAAAAGTGCTCAGTTATTCTCATATGATCTTCCCAGTGTGGGAGACGTTAAAAGTTTAATCTATACAAGAATATCATCAAGAAACCTTTGATTCCCAGTGATTCCCAGTTCATAAACTGGTTGTATTTTCTTACAAGATTATGTGTGGATAATGAGGTGTTATGAATTTACATAGTTTCAATTCAAGAACTTATATCTAACTTATATCTTATCAAAGATTATGTCAAACGAAAAAAGGAGGAAGGATGTGTTATTATTGTGAAAATGTCAACAAATAAAAGTGCTCAGTTATTCTCATGTATGATTTTCCCAGGGTGGAAGACGTTAAAAGTTTAATCTATATAAGAATATCATCAAGAAACCTTTGATTCTCAGTGATTCCCAGTTCATAAATTGGTTGTGTTTTCTTACAAGATTATGTGTAGATAATGAGGCATTATTAATTTACATACTTTCAATTGAAGAACTTATATCTAATATATCTCACCAAAGATTATGTCGAATGAAAAAAGGAAAAAGGATGTGTTATTATTGTGAAAATGTCAACAAATAAAAGTGCTCAGTTATTCTCATATATGATTTTCCCAGGGTGGGAGACGTTAAAAGTTTAATCTATACAAGAATATCATCAAGAAACCTTTGATTCTCAGTGATTCGCAGTTAATAAACTGGTTGTGTTTTCTTACAAGATTATGTGTAGATAATGAGGCATTATTAATTTACATACTTTCAATTGAAGAACTTATATGTAACATATCTCACCAAAGATTATGTCAAACAAAAAAAGGAAAAAGGATGTGTTATTATTGTGAAAATGTCAACAAATAAAAGTGCTCAGTTATTCTCATGTATGATATTCCCAGGGTGGGAGACGTTAAAAGTTTAATGCTGAAACGAAACTGAGCTGTTGTAAAAGCAACATTCACATCTCTCTTATGTTTTCAAGAAGAAAACAAGCAGCAATGCTTGCTTGTCAAGAATTGTGCAGCTGGGATCTGCTGATCCAACGACATACCTGCGTTAAGATCTTTTTTAATTGCCAAAATACAATAGTAAATGGACTGGAACGAGTATTTTGTGAAAAAACTTTGCACCACCTGCCTTTATGGATATTGTAGTTGGCATAAGAAATAGAAATGGCATAAATTGAATCGATCCTCACTCTTACATAAAACAGATAGTACACCAATTCGAATGAACTTTCAAAGGAAGAAAACATGTGATACTATATAAAAGTACATTAGAATCTTTGTTTATGCCGGAAAGCTATACTATCATCAAACATCGACTGCACTCACTATGATACAACTGACATTTTATTTTCTGAAGTGGAAACAGTTATGCACTGCAATGAATTTATGAGTCGTGTGAAGTTTGCTGCTGTAAACATTTTTATGAAGCATTTGGCCACAGTGATATTGGTTTGGTAACATGCATTCTGAAGTTTAGATTGCTCAAACATATTCTACATTTATCTCTGTATATACACGGATCGAGAAAAAATGTGTAGGAAAAATTACAATTTTCTATAGTAACCGTGGGACAGATGCAAATTTTTAAGAAAAATTTGACTACAATTTATAATGAAAATTGGTATTTTTTTAGTAAAATTTACAAAATCATTCGAATTTTTATTGGTATTCTTCCTAGCGGAAATATTTTTGTTCAGAAAAGTTGAAAACTGTTAATAAGATTTATATATATAAAAGTATGTAATAACTCTTTCTATCTCCTCATCTCTCTCGACATCCGTCAAACTGTACCAAAAACATTAACGAGAGCTTAAATATTTTTTCAAAACAATCAACACGTTGCTAAAAAACCTAATTTATTAAGTACGTTCTCATAACATAGTTTGTCTAGTCCTTTTATTCGTCTAATCTCATCTATTCGATAAGCACTCTCTACAAATGGTAATAATTTTTTTCATGACTACATAAATAATAATATTATTAATATAAAACTTTCTACGAAAGTATAAAATAAGGCAAGTATAAAAGTTTTTTCTGTATAATCTACTTTACATCCCTCTTTTTTCCCTCTCCTCTCTCACTCCATCGCGCCATCTCTTTCTCTCCTTCCTTCTCTCTCTCTCTCTCTCAACATTCGTCAACTCTGTATACCAGAAACTTTAATGCGAGCTTAAATATTTTTTGAAAACAAAATGTTTTCTAAAAAACTAATTTTTTAAGTACGTTTTAACAACAAAATTTCTCTAGTCCTTTTATTTCTTCTAATCTCATCTATGTATTCAATAAGCACTTTCTAAAAATGGTAATAGTTTCTTATATGACAGTACAAATAATAATATTATTAATATAAAACTTTCTACGAAAGTATAAAATAAGGCAAGTATAGAAGTTTTTAGTCTAAAATAATAATATTTATGATTTTTTAAAAGAAATCAAATAAATACTATATAGTGAAAAAGTCTTTTACTTTTTTGAGTCAATCTAATACCCCCCCCCACTAAGACGATGATTATCTCCTAATCAACGTCTTACTTGACTCGATTGCTCCCCCTCTCCCCTTGCTGATCGCTCCAGAGCATTATTTCCATTACTCGAACGACGATTCACTCACCTCTATTGGCCTTGGGCTATGAATGCCCGAAGTAATACCGCCTGCAGATCTCCAGGCAGGTGGCGGAGTAACTGGAAGTACTCCAGTATTGACGTCCTGGTGGTCGCAGATCCTGGAGTAGTTCTGATGGTGGCGGTCCCCGCCAGTGATGGTGGCGGTGGCGGCTCAAGTGCTGCGGGTGGGGGCGGTGGTCTCACTGGTGCCGACGGTTGATTCTACCGGCTCGATCGTCGCCTCCCCGAGTCTCGGGAGGAGCTTCGTTCAGTCGCCACAGACGGACCCCGTCCTGGCGGCCCCCTTCTCTCCCAGAGGGACTCCGCAAGGCTCGAGGTAGTGGTGGTGTGTTTCCTGATGAGCTGGTCCGTTTATGCTTCTGGCCGCGGAGGTAACTGAGGTGTTCGTCCGCACACCGTCGATAGTTGCCCAGCGTCACCTTCCGTCGGCCGCAATTGTAGCAGAAGAGGCTTCTATCCGCGGTATACCCGAATCGCGTGTGCGCCCTCTGCCAACAATTGAAGCAGCTGCCGTCCACTGGGTCTACGCTCCTATCCACGGGCACGGGACGAAGGTGTCCGAACAGTTCCCGGCGGACCGGACAGTAATGGATGTCGGGATAGCGGTCAGGAGACGGTTCTCGGGGTGGCGCCTGGGTTACATCGCCTAGCCGGTCGAAGGCCGACCGTCGCGTCACTTCCTCCCTAGCCTTCGGGTTGTCACCTGCTGGTGGAGCTGGCGAAGTTTGGGGTGCTGTCAATGCCTCTTCGGCTGGTGGGGTGATCCGCAGCTCCTCCCCCAGGTTGACGGAGTTGTCCTCCTCCTCGCTCTCAAGTCGCCGCAGGTTGAACCGACTTCGGCGGCCCTTCACCTTCGGCAAGTGCACCACGCGGATGAGAGGGCTCGGGGATGGCTCATCTTTGTTCCATTCCGCAACTCCTGTAGAAAAAGGCTCGACTGCTGGAAAAGATAATGTGTGGAAAACTTCTTCACATCGCGTTTGTTCCGCCGTCAAATGTGGTCTTCGGAGTGGTCTCGTTCCCCCCTGTAACTGGACCCAGACTCGATACGTGTAAGCGGAAGGGATTGGTTCGGGCAGCCTTCCTCGTGCGGCCATAACGAGTTTTGCGGTGGGGCTTCGGCCTCTCCTAACCACTCGTGTAGCTCCGCCACCGCCTGCCCACTGAGAAATTCACCCCAACCTCCCCCTTCCCTTCCATCATCCCCGGATCTTCCCAAGTCGATCAGCATCTCCTCTATCATGGCCTCTGCCTCACATACTGCCGGGCGCTTCAGCCCCCTTGCCCATGACACCGAAGGTGAGGCGTGCTCCATCTCGATGGGGTCGATGTCGATCTCGAGAACTGGGGACGCCACTCGATCCTCCTCCTGCTTTCTCGGAATTCTTGGCGCTTGAGCAACCGCCACCTTCCATTTCTCTTCCGGCTCCATGTCCGCGTGGCTACCGATGGCGGATAGAGATCGAATCGGGGACAGGCTTAGGGTGGGTCTCAGGGCCCGGATGGTGGGTGCGGTGCTGTCAACAATTCTTGACATCTCGTACATATATATCTGTAATTAACACATGTTAGAGGAAATTCTCCAGCCTCGACCCTTAAATAGTACCACAACACGATAAACAACACAATCAACACTAACCCTCGACATCAAGGTTAGTACATCAATTTCTACTTATTAGTACCCTCCATTATCCATCGACCCTCTCGATACTTCTTCAGCTCTCTCACATGTACCTGTGGATTTCTACGCCCTCCGCCCATGACCAACATATAAACATTTGGGGGTTTGACCTCGACAATATCATATGGCCCCTCCCAATCTGGAGCCAGCTTGGCAGAAACTTTCTGTGCTCCACTTGACAGGACGTGATTCTGCCGTATGACCATATCTCCAACCTGAAAACGGACATCATTGCGGCTCTTATTATAATATTCGGCCTGCCTCTGATGTGCTCGTTCTATATTCCTGATTACGAGATCGCGCAACGCGTCCAGCCTTCTCACTCGGTCCGCCCAGACCTCGGGTGAGATGTGCACCTTTGGACCCTTAACCTCAACCTCTCTCCTCAGGCACTTCACGGGCGCAGGTTGCCTACCGTAGTTCAGAAATGCCGGTGAAACTCGAGTACTCGATTGGACTCCTGTGTTCGTCACGTGTTGTAACTCGTGGCGGTGTTGGTCCCAGTTTCGATGATCATTTTTGACAAACTTAAAGATTATCGTTTTCAAGGTCCGATTGCTGCGCTCCACTGGGTTGGCTTGAGGATGATATGGAGGCGTAGTCACTTGCGTTACTCCATATACCTCAAGGACTCGCCCCAAGTATTTATTATCGAACTCCTTCCCGTTGTCGGTGAGAAGGTAATCCGGGATTCCCCATCGAAATAACACCAACTCCTCGAAAGCTTTCGCCACATTTTTGCAAGTTGCTGTTCGCAGTGGACGCATCTGGACCCAGCGAGTGAATAAATTCTGGAAGAAAACAGCATAGTTATACTGACCTTTCCCTTGGGGAAACTCCATCAAATCAGAAGCTACGACAGACCAGGAACAATCGATAACTCGACCCCCCATTAATCCTTTCTGCACTGGCTGGTCCGTTATATACCGCTGGCAATCATCACATTCCTGCACGAATTGGTGGACATCATGCCAGACCCCAGGCCAGTAGTACTTTTGTGCAATTCTCTCATACGTCTTCTCCACCCCCAAATGGCCAGCTGTTACTTCCCGATGAGCATCCTTGAGAACTCGAACTCGATATTCCTTTGGCACTATTAGCTTCCAGGTGTCTTCTTCACTCGTCACTGGTCCTAATATCGGGTCGCGTCTCTGTTTGTACAATAGCTCCTCCTCTATCCTCTATGATCGATATTTTATTGGATTCTCTCGAACTTCTTCCATTCGCTTTAGGTACCATGGGTCGGCTACCTCTTCAAACGCGCCGATCTCCACTTCCTCTGGCAGTGCCTCGTGCATCCTGGATAGCGCATCAGGTACTCGATGCATTGCCCCTTTTCGGTGTTCGATTCGGACGTCCCACTTCTGTAACTCTAACGCCCATCGGGCTAGATGTCCTGTGGGCTCTTCTAGATTCTGCAACCATCTTAGAGTACTGTGGCCGATAATGGCTTTGAATTTATACCCCTCTAGGTAGGGATGGAGTTACTTAATAGCCCATACTAATGCGAGGCATTCTTTTTCGGTGGTTGAATAATTCTTCTCCGCGCTTAACAATACTCGATGCTTCGGTCGGCGTTATTTCCGTTAGACCGGCGTACTCGGCCATAATTGCTGGGCTAGAGTCCTCAATATTGTCCACGTATGAGTGCCACACCCCTTTCTTTCCAGACTTCCACTGTTTGACTAGAAACCGTAATGATAAATCCCACTCGAGCCCAAGTCCATGCCTAGGATAATATCGTGGTTAATTTCCCCGACTGATCGAAACTCGAGTATTCCTAGATGGCCATCGACATCGATAGAGATGCGCAAATTATCCTGGACTTTCATGAGCACTCCCGACATCCACTTCACATGTCCACTCGTAAGCGATCTCGATATTTATTTAAAAGTCGTGAGCCCACTAAAGATATTGTAGCACCAGGGTCTAATAGTGCGAGATACGGTTCACCTCCGACCACGACTCGTATAAAGTTTCTGTTATCCAGTGCTGCTGACACACCACGTTCTTGTCACCCACCTACTCCTTCCGTTTTACGCTATTCTCCCGAATAGTGCAGGTGACGGCAGGTTTGGTGTTCTTCGCGCCGACGATTCGGCTTCTGTCGTCGCTAGTCCTAATGCTGCTCCCAACATGATGTCGACGGCTTGTTGGATTTGTGGTAATATCACTCGGTTACGTTCTTTTTCTGGGCCCGAGAGATCCCAATCTTCTAGAGACACTTCCAATATCATTTCGTTACTCTTCCTTAATCCATCGTCCCTTCCGCTCTCGGATTCGTTGTCGTCCTCGCTGCTAGATGACTGCCAACTGATCCAATGCTTCTTCTCCTCTGGTAGAATAAGGTCTGACTGCTGACCCTTTTCTTCTCGCACAAGTGTCCTCGATGACTCCTGCTCTTGCATCTTTGACGTGCCTTCTCCGACCTCTTCCACTCGAGCCGTTGCACCAGGCACCTCCTCACTTGAGACTGTTACACAATTTCTTTCCTCTTCCACAACTCGAGCCGTAACACAGGGCTCACTCGAAACCGTTACACCAGGTTTCTTCTCACCTTCTCCTCGAGCCATAACAGAAAGCTCATTTGTACTCAAACCCGTCCCACCCGGTTTGGATGTACTTTCTCCTCGAGTCGTAAAACAAGACTCATATGTACTCGAAACCGTCGCACCCGGTTTCGGTGTACACTCTACTCGAGGTTTACCCCTACTCGACCCCGACTCCACATCGTCAACGTCCACCTTTAACTCTACTGCTGTGCCTTGGACCCCAGGTACTCCTGCGCAGGACGCAGAGGCCTCTATTGCATCCTGGCGGGCCCGTTTCCCAAAGGCACTCTTTTAGTGTTACCGCCACCCTGCTACACCCCTGGCACTGCTTCTCTTGTCTTGTTGGGCATTCACGACCTTTCGTGACCTTTTTGCCCGCATGAATAGCAAGCTCACTTTCGGCACTCTGCTGCTCGATGACCTACAACTTGGCAGATGAAGCATGGACCTGCAAAACTCGATCCCCCGACACAATTCGTGTATTCTCCGTTGGTGGACAGTACGGCACCGGTTGGTTGGTAAACCCAACCTGCTTCGTTGTTTCGCTTACCTGAACCTTTCCTCTGGGTGGTGAACTATTTGTTATGCGAGTTGATTGGATTGAGCTCCTAACCCCCTTCCCGTTGAACTGTCCGGGGATGGTAGGGTTATTAAGTGCAGGGTTATTAAGTGCTGCCACTTCCCCTTCCGTTACCTTTTCTCGATCCTTTTTATTTTTCTTCTTGCTCTTTCTCCTCTCTGGATGGCTGCTGTTACCTCCGCTGCAAGACTTTTCCACTGCAGCTACTTTATGTCTACTGCGATGTGATCCACTATACATTGTACTTGGAATCCTCGATTTGTCTCGCCGAGGCAGAGAGTAATATCTCTCCTTAATTGCCTCCGGTCTTTCGAACTCCCTCCCGAATCTCTCAATTTCCTCGAAACTATCTAACTTTTTATCCAACAGATCGTCTTGATACACTGGACGCAAATGGGAGAATGCCAGGTTCAGTTATTCCCTTATTGAGGGAGGTCCCTTAAGGTGAGCAATGATTCTCTTAAACTTCGTCGAAAAAGAAACACCATCTCCCTTAATCCTTGATAGCGTGCCCTCAATTCCTCCATGACGTCATCCTCATGTAGCTCACCAATATATTGGCGTCTAATGGCCTTTTCAAACGTCGCAAAGTCCCACAGCTCCATGTCTTCCTGATAGACATCGTACCAATCACCTGCCTCTTTGATTAGGACGCTCGCGAGACATGGTAGCAGCTGCTCGTCATGAACTCCAGAGGCGCGTTTGCACGCCTTTAGTCGTGACAAAAACTGCTCTGGTGAGTCCTTGTCATCACCCGAGTACCTCAATCCCCAACTCTTCAGGGTTTTTATCACATGCAAGCTGTTATCTCTAAGTGCCGGTGAACTTACTTGGTAGTTATCTCGCCGCGATCTCTGCTGCCTCACATGTGACTCATTACCTTGACTTCGTCGATTACGAGAGGTCACATACCTTTCTCTCGAATCATCGCTTTCCGGGCTCAAGTCGTGAAAATCAGCACGCAACCTACTCGAGGACAATGGCAGAAGTTCGTCTACACGTAATAACCACGGGAGTAGGAATGCATGAAAATAGCTAATCGGACACCTAAATTAACCAATGATAATTCGCGATATTAATTAAGCGACAAGCGTCAGCGTTAGCGCACAGTTAAAGAGACAGAAAAAAGGAACGGATGGCGATCTAAAAAGTTACTTACTTTGTGGAGATTGCGGTTGGCTCGTTCTCTCAGTTAGCCCTCGGCGATCCCTGGACCCAAGCGCAGCGGGAGGTTCAAATGGTAGGAGAATAGGGGAGTAGAAATAAAATAACATTCCAAAAATGTAATTATTTGATGTTTAATAATTGTATAAAGTTACGTTAAACTGTTACACACTGATTGTAATCGAGATATAATATCAACAATTATTCGCGAGACTACAATTAGGGAAGCTTGATAAAAGTTACTAAGTTAATTATGTTCGAAAATATTCTAAGTCAGAATTTACAGGAGCTGAAAATATTCTAATTCTGAATACAACATAAATTCGTTGAAATTACTCTAAGTTCGAATACAATATAATTTCGTCGAAATTATTGTAAGTTCGAATACAATATAAATTCGTCGAAATTATTCTACGAAGTACAAGATTACTAATGAAATATGCGTCGGGCAAGGACTTCGCCCTTCGAAAGAAAAAAGAGAGAAAGCTTCTGCCTGAAGTGATGGCGCGAGGCCGCTTTTATACCCGCGCTTCTATCTAGGGCAGATACAAAGGGAGGGGTTTTTAGATATCTCATCTTTGCATGGGGTGACAAAGTTTCGGGTGGGGGATAAGGCAACATGAGGCAAGGAGGGTGCCTTGGCGTAGGGCAAGGTTAGGTAAATCGATACTGCTACTACTGCTACCACCAAGTTACCGCGGGGGTAGCTGCCTCCCGTGGGTAACATACCGACTGTAGGTAACATACCTACAGTGGGCAAGGGAGGAAAGGTTGTAGGATGATAAGGTGGGAGAGTAACAGCAGGATCAGTCGTGCTCGACCTGACACGTTCCCCCGAAAGATGGGCGCTGTGGGGCGGCGCTTGCTGGTCCTTCCGCCCAAGTGTCAGCTCGTACGGGGTCTGTGTCCTTTGAACTCCACCCCTACAACGGCACCTCCACAACCAGAATCTGCGTCTCTTTTTAGTTTGTGTCTGTTGTGTTGTTGTTTTTTTTTGTTGCTGTTTTTGTGTGTTGTGGGGTTGTGGGCTATGGGAAATTTTTTATTAAATTTAGTGTTACGTGCTTACAACTAATATTCGAATATTTTTTTGTGTTTATATATATATATCTCTATATTATATAGTCGTAAGCGTTATTTGTGTCACGCAGACCCCCCACGCCCCCCGCCCCCCGCCCCTCATCCACTCCTCAAAAGAACGTAAAATTGAGATTTTTTCTACGTTATTTTGAGTATGGTAGAGCCCCCCCTCGCCCCCCCCCCTCAGCCGCCCCCTTACACCACCTCCAGACCCCCCTCGTGACCCCCCTCAGATCCCCCTCAGACCCTGCTCATTTAAATTTTCACTTAAAAGTTTATTTTTTTCATGTATTTTATATATGTTTTATTAATAAGGTAGTATATACAGATGTAACGTTTAAGAGTAATTTTGAATTCTTAATTTCTGAAATAAAAGAGTAAATTATTGAGAAAATTACATTAATTATATATAAAAATATATTTTATGTATATTTCATATATTATATAAAATTAATAATTTATATTTTTCATATGTTTTATTAATAGGGTAATATTTATAGATGTAACGCTTAAGAGTAGTTTTGAATTCTTAATTTCTGAAATAAAAGATGAAATTATTAAGAAAATTACATTTATTATATATTAAGATATATTTTATTCTATTTTTTCCACATCACCTTGGAGGTAAATAGAAAGATGCGTTTTATTTTTAAGTGGTTTCCCCAGTAAGCCTAATCCATAATGAATTGTATCCAAGATTTAAATCTTTAAGAATGTCGATGAAAATTGTTACTCAGAGGTTTTCAGGGTCATAAAAAGGATGCAACCACAGATATGTAAAGCTTACGAAGAAGTTGACGATCTCAAACATAATAAGATGGTAGATATTTGAGTCCCATGGAAGCAGCATGGAGATTACAAGAATTTCCTTTATGTGGTAGAATTCACACCGTAATACGTTTAGCAATTCACACCGAAAATAAACAAAATATAATTTTCGAAGAAAATAAAGAGGAAAAAGCTTTAGATAACTGGAAAACTACATTAACTTCGTGGTTTGAATTAAATAAAAAAGATAAAAATGCAAAAAATATTAAATACGTTAATATACCAAAATATTATATTTTTAAGAATAAAACTTGGATAAAACGTCAACGAGAACTAAAATATGTAGCTATAGGACGTTTAAATGTAGTATCTCCAAGAGATATTGAAAGATTTCATTTAAAATTAATTTTAAATCGTGTTAAAGGCGCAACATCTTTTGAAGAATTACGTACATTTGAAAATAAAACATATAATAATTACAAAGAAACAGCAATACAAATGGGTCTAATCGAAGATGATTTACAGATTGACAAAATTTTTGAAGAAGCTTGTAATATAATGTTACCTGTTCAATTGCGAAAATTTTTTACTTGGTTTTTAATAACAGATAACATTAATGGTAATACTATTTGGACAAAATTTAATAAATATTTTACAGAAGATTTTGACAATAATAAAAATAACCGAGCTCTTCATCATATAAACGAAATTTTTAAGTTGAAGAAATGTCTTGTAAAGATTTTGGATTACCTGAACCTGATGAAATTTTCGATACAAATAATGAAAATAATAAAGAAAATATTTTATTCTGTAAACAAATGTTTTATAATTACTATAGTCAATTAAACACAGATCAAAAAACAATTTTTACACAAATATTAAATAATGAACATAAAATTAACTTTATTGATGGTCCTGGAGGTTCAGGTAAAACGTTTTTATATAAAACTTTAATTTATTATTTTTTGTCAATAGAACAAAAAATTATATCAATGGCTTGGACTGGTATAGCATCTGTACTATTACCAAAAGGTATGACCAGTCATAAAACTTTTAGATTACCTTTAGATTTCAACAATATTGAAAGTGCATTTTTAAAATTTGAATCAGATAAAAAAAAATTTCGTGAAGTTTTTGCGATTATTTGGGATGAAGCGTCAATGATTCCACGCAAAGCTTTAGAAATTGTTGATAAAACTTTACAAGATGTTTGTAATAATAATCTACCATTCGGAGGAAAATTATTAATTTTAGGAGGTGATTTTAGACAAATTCTCCCTGTTGTTAAAAATGGTTCTAGAAGCACAATAATTCAAGAAACAATAAAATATTCAAATCTTTGGTCATTATTTAATATAATGTATTTGAAAACAAATATCCGTTCAAAAGATATCATGTTTGCTTCATTTTTATTAGATATTGGAGAAGGTAAATTTAATTCATTTGTTATACATGATAGTTTTAAAATAAACGATGTTTGTTTTAAAATATATGAAAATATAAATTGTAGTATATCAATAAATAGAGTTATATTAACATCACATAATGAAGATGCAAATATTTTAAATAATAAAATTTTAAAACTGTTAAATACTGAAGAAAATACGTATTATAGTTTAGATTATGCTACTCATAAAGATGTAGATTTATCTGATGATAAAATCCATATTAATTACCCGATTGAAACTTTAAACAACATATGTGAAGGAATACCACCACATAAATTAAAACTTAAGATAAATACTATTGTAATGTTAATAAGAAATTTAAGTATTAACGATGGATTATGTAATGGAACACTATTAAAAATTACTAAATTATTTAAATACAACATAGAAGCAGAAATAATAACAGGTGAAAACTCTGGAAACATAGTTTTTATTCCTCGAATTACATTAAACACTGGGAATTCTTCATCATTACCATTTATTTTATATACAAAATACTTTCCTTTAATATTAGCCTTTACTATGACTATTAATAAATCACAAGGTCAAAGTTTTGATAGTGTTGGAATATATATTAAATACCATTATTTTCTCATGCTCAATTATATGCAGCATTATCAAGATGTAAAAACCCAGATAAAATTTTTATTGAAAATAATTCAGAAAATAAAGAAGAAATTATAAATATCGTTTGGAAAGAAATTTTAGATAATTAATTTTCTAATATTTTTCTTTTTAGAATATGTCGACTACACAGAACAAAAGTAAATTATAAAAAACAACAATATAAGTAGTTATAGTGGCACTATAGGGCAGACAAACAAACCCCCCACCACTCACCCATGATGAGTGTGGGGGTTTCCCCCACCATCGATTACCCTAGGAGAAGAGGGGGAATTCTCCACCAATGAGTAACCGGTAATGTAGGAAAGAAACGCCTGTCCTGTAGTACCACATATTTCTATAACTACTCCCCCTCCCATATTATTATTATTATTTAAAGGATTTCTAAAAGGAGTACGGTAAGTATAAAACAAGTTTTTTTCTAAATTTTTTTCTTTATTTCTTTTTATTCATATAGTGTACAATGTCGTCTATATGCCATGCCATTAAGTCGTAAATTAACCATAAATTATCGCATGAAGATATATTTGAGGATACATTTTTTTTTCTAATTTTTTCTCTGCGCTATCTAATATTTCTGCACCAAACGCATTTATTCCATCAAACTTTGTTGTGAGAGGTAATACATCAGACTTGGTGAAATTTACATATTGCGATTCCTGATCTTTTTCTAATTGACCTTTCAAAAATTTAGAGATGCAACTTATTATAATTTTAATATTTTTTTGTACATTTGTCAAATATTTTACTCTTACATCTATACATCTAGTTACAGTTTTAAGATGATAAAACGTCACTTTCTTATTTAAGAAAGTAAGAAAGAAAGAAAGTTTCTTATTTAAGAAATGTAAGAAAAGCTTAGTATTTACTAAGCTTGGTCGGTACGGTTTCTTTATTGGTGGCTCGCCTCCTTCTTCTTCCCTTACATCTCGGGGTACAAGTTCGATGGTTTTGTCATTGTAACTTTTGATGAACCTGATATTGAAACTGCTATGAAGCTGTTGTTCATCTTGCTTTTCAACACTATCTGTATCGAGGTATTTTTCAATGTCCGTAAATTGCTCCCGGAAACACAGCCACTCTTCCACTGTAAAGCTTATTCCCACAAAGTCGTCCGTAAAAATTCGGGTGATGGGTTGAAAGTCGGTGTGGCCTACACCAGAGTTTTCAAGACCCACGGCGATTTTCTTTGTGTACGATTTGTTTAGACCATATACAGTAGGCAGAACTTGGTGGCAATGGAATTTTGTAGCAGCCATCCTTGTCTTTTTTATTTTGTAAGTAGTGAACAAGTCGGCTGAACTGATGAAATGAGCTGAGTACACCTCTTATATACTATTCATATTAGTAGAGGGGATGATAAATGGTTGGGGATAATTGTAGTGGGGGTGCTTTAGTGGTGGAAAATATGTATGGAAGGGGAAAGCTAGTGGTAGGGGAAAATACTTCTCTGAAGCTTGGAAACATAGTTTCTTACAATTTGATCATTTTTTTTCCAAGTCTGTAGAAAAAAATTGGAGAAAACGTCTGAACCCAATACCAACAGACATGTAATGTAAAAACATTATGCAGTAATATCCACAGGTATTGGCATTTTGACTTTGTAACTGGTATGGGTTCCATCGAAATTTTCTAACATTTCTGCGTATACGATTTATGTAGTCTAGAATATAGGATGGTTTACCAAAACTGTCAAAGTACCAACCATTCCCGATCTTATCAACATAAATTGCCACCCAGTGTAGACCAGGTCTATTATGTTTTTGTGTATTAAGCACACAAGCAACTGGTCTCGACCACGTCAGAGGTATCTGATCGGCTGGAAAAACCCCCACGGTATCCGACGAATTCCGCATTAGAATTTTCTGGATCTGGATATTGTTCATCGCAAAGACTGATAGGCGGTTCAAAGATAAACTGCTCGGTAGATGATTTCTTTCGTGAATTTATCCTAGTTTTCAACTTGAAAGCGTTGTTTAGAGCACAAGTATATTTAAAATGATTCAATTTTATAAAATGCTGTACACAGTATTTACTTGTAGATAACAGTTTATGAAATGGTGGACAATCCGGATCAGTTTCTAAATTCTTAATATTTCTTGTGGTAATTTTTCGCAAAACAGTCGTTTTCACATTACCGCGGACGTATATTTTATCAGTTCTTTTACAAATTTCTTCTAGATTTTTGAACAATACTTTTTCCGATACACCTGTGTCAGTCCAATCTAGCCCATGATGATGTTGTGTTAGCCAGTCATTTTGTTTTCTAGCATCATCTCACAAATGTGTTATTCTATTATTCGAGAAAATAATCCAATGACCGATAAAATCTTGATTCAATGCAACAACAGACACCTCTTTTGGTACCGCACGATTTTTATGATCCTTACAAAACTGTATATCTATTACAACATCCATTATAGTATTCTTAGAGCTTCCCTGGTATACAACCGGTAAACGACTAACCAGATAAAGTCTACACCACCTCTTTTTATACTCAAGTCATATTTACCCTCACTTCTTTAAAGCTATCCGCTATAGTCTACAAGAATTTGACGAGACGAATCAATTTCAAGTATATTTTCATATTCAGCATAAATTATGCAATTTACGGTGCTGCTTAGTGCATCGTCAAATCGGACATCTATTCTCACACTACCGTGTTTTACTAAATTCCAATGCGTATCTAAATGCGCTGATAAATCAGGTGTTAAGTCAAAGGCAAAAAGACAATCCCCGTCAGCATAATTTTCTCGTGGTATTGAATTACCATCATTCGAATAATGTACTCCTGTACCAGAAAATAATGTATGATATGCATCTACATACAATTCTTTTTTGTAAAATCAGGCTGTAGAGGCTTCGAGAGAACTTGTACACCATCTATATAGAGACATAGATAATTTATTTTGAAATTTTTAAAATTGAACGGATTTAAACTTTTATCACCATTGAACGCTTTATTTTCTACAAAACCAATGATAATTCTTTTTGGTAATTGTCCTAGAATGACATTGTCCAGAGATTCACTATGAACGCCACTATGCATCGTAATAGTTTTCACTTCTACACGAGTTAGAGGATATTTGGCCGTTGTTTGCGAAAGTGTTTTTTCATGCGCCAATATAATACTAGGGCTAAGCTTCACTCGTCGAACGTATAAGTAGTATACACTCTACTATGGAGAGACGGTGAGTCATCGTGCCCTGCCCGGGCTATCTTATCTTTGTTTACGTAAACAGTAATTAAGATATCTTAATAGCCTGTTGTTATGGTTTGTTTACATAAACAAGCAATAAAGAAGCAATTAAGATATCATAATAGCTGTAAATATAAGCAGAGAGGTCCCGTACGGGAATCGGTGACACATTTTCGTCTCTCTCCATAGTAGAATGGTGTTCTCGGGAGGCAGTGATGCTGCCCCTCTTATTATTGGTGTTCAACAATATAGTAATTAATGTGTCTTTATTGATTGTTTATATAAACAAGCAATTAAGATATCTTAATTACATGAACAAACATAAAAATGTTTTTACAAAACAATTAATAAAACACCGATTAAGATATTTAAATTAATGTTGCTAAACAATAGATAAGAGATTTTTCCGTATCGGGATCGATGACGTCGCGAGCCTACGCCATAGTAGAAAGTATACTGATTTATAAATTTAATTAATCAATATTCTTATTGTTTAAACTTAATAAACAATAAAAACATCAATTAAGATAAATGAAATATGTGTGCGTGCGTGTATTTGTCCCGTATCGGGATCGATGACGTCACGAGCCTACGCCATAGTAGAAAGTATACTGATTAATAATTTTAATTAATCAATATTCTTATTGTCTAAACATAATAAACAATAAAAACATCAATTAAGATAAATGAAATATGTGTGCGTGCGTGCGTGTGTGTGTGTGTGTGTGTGTGTGTGTGTTTGTGTGTGTGTGTGTGTGTGTGTGTGTGTGTGTGTGTGTGTGTGTGTGTGTGTGTGTGTGTGTGTGAGAAGATATCGAATATATGTTTTTACGTGATATTATATTGTGGTCCTGAAAAGGACCGTTTTGATAAAAAATTAACAGTAAACGATTATTAAAATCGTTTGTACGCTTGTTTCTCTGGAAACGAGAAGGTGTTCTTAGAGAAGCTATTGTGCGATGACGATTTTGATGATGACGACGATGATGGCTGTATAAGCGGCTGCTTCTCTTTATCGCCGGTGTAATTTTTCGTAGCGTTCTTGCTTTGCGGTGGCCCCATACTTCTTGCTTGTTTGACGTTCAATATGAAAATGGTACCTCCCATTTCGCTCATCGCATTATAAACGAATATACTATACTTTGCATCATGTGGTCTAGAGACCATGCGTAGGAACTGGTGACGCCAAAATGGAGTATGCAGAGTATATATATGATATATGAATTTTATAAGAAAGGTTTGGTGGATAGAAGGTAAAAAATAAAAAAGATTGTTGGTTCTAATTAAAATTGAATATATATTGTTTAAACCTTTGAATAATATTACAAATTAATTTGCGAACATATAATCGTGCACATCATGAGCCAAGTTGGATAAGCCAAATGCATAAAATTCCATAAGAAAAATGTCGTACAAATCTTTATTCATATTACCGAATTACATGTGCAACTTTGCTCTATTATTAATTTCATTTTTAATGTGTCTTTCAAAATATTTTTCGCTTTTTCAGTGCTTTCTCTCTTTAACTCAACTTTTAAAATCTCAATTACGTTATCGATAACGCGATTTATAAATCCGGCACTTTCTTCTAAACGTTTTAGCCACTGCTCGACACATTCGCGCACTTCTCGTAGGCCGTTCAAAGTTGCCTGCTGCATGACGATCCCGGGTGGACTTTCGTATTTTCTTTTCTTCTGTGGTGTCTCGTACTGTGAACAACTGTCTGGAAACTGCGTCTCCTCGTCTATTGGTTGCCTTTCGGGAAAGTCTCCTCTGACGAGCTTCGGTGTCGGTACACTAGATCTCTCGTCGATAAGAATGGACCTCACTCCGTACGCCGTTGTAAAATTGATGTCGTGGTTTGGAAGAAATATTTTTGAAGGCTTACCGAAGTCTTTGTAGAAGGTGAATGAATCTAGCACATACCCCATCATCGCGTCCATTTGGTCGCTGATCAGTTCCCAACTGTTTTTTTCGAGAGTTACGTACTTTCCAGGAGAGCCTGTACTACAGAGTTTCACCACAGCTCTATAAAATCCTGTGTGGTGTTCCAATCCAACAACGACTCTTTTGGAAATTGATTTATTGATAGCGTAGGTTGTAGACAGGAAGAGATTTGGCAGATCCATGTTTTTATTAACTCGCGATGTTACTGCTACTGCTGCTGCTGCTGCTGGTGGAGGTAGTGGTGGTGCAGCTGATGGCGGAGGTAGTGGTGATGGAGTTACTGCTACTGAAGCTGCTACTGAAGCTGCTGCTGATGCTTCGTTTTTGTCCATTTTAAAGCAAGAGTATACTTAGAGATTGAACGGACACTGG
This sequence comes from Torymus aiolomorphi, assembly GCA_036365515.1. NCBI lineage: Eukaryota > Metazoa > Arthropoda > Insecta > Hymenoptera > Torymidae > Torymus > Torymus aiolomorphi. Next base: position 111,437,885 of record CM070875.1, on the reverse strand, counting down.
AATATCCACGCGCGAGCGTACTCTCAAATGGAATGGATACTCGTGACTGAAGGCAAGCATGTCGGGCTCCAGCTTTTACACGTATGTCCCCACCATGCTCTGTTTTCCCATTGGCCGATGAATCCGTTACGTACCATTCCCTCATCTAATCAGTGAACGGAGTGATGCCGTTGTAATATATAGAATTCAACAAGATAAAAGCGATGAATGTAACATAACCTTACTACCCGTTTCGTATTCGCGATAAAAAAGTACGTTGGAATGACGTGAGCTTAGAGAGTAACGAATACGCGATAAAAATAACGGTTTCCGAGAAAGAAATCGATGAATGTAACACAACCTCACTTTCCGTTTCGTAATCGCGATAAAAAAGTACGTTGGTATGACGTGAGCTTAGAGAGTAACGAATACGCGATAAAAATAACGGTTTCCGAGAAAGAAATCGATGAATGTAACATAACCTCACTTTCCGTTTCGTATTCGCGATAAAAAAGTACGTTGGGATGACGTGCGCTTATAGAGTAACGAATACGCGATAAAAATAACGGTTTCCGAGAAAGAAATCGATGAATGTAACATAACCTCACTTTCCGTTTCGTATTCGCGATAAAAAAGTACGTTGGGATGACGTGAGCTTAAACAGTAACGACTACGAGATAAAGATGACGACGAAATAAATTCTTATATGTATAAACCTAACCTTACTTTTAGCTTTGTATTACGCGATAAAAATTTCAGTTACAATCGCAGCCGATGTGAACGTATGATATGAAAATAGGCAAAATAGAGATACTGTTATAATATTAACGTGATAATTTCTTGAAAGCATGCAGGGGAATCAGGTAGGTAAGGATGTGAAAAGGAGTCTAACACTAAATGTAAATTTGTTACAAATACAATTTTTATTTTACGAAGAACTTACAAAAGTATACATATTTTACTCTTACACCTATGATTACAAAAAGAAAAAATTTATAATTTTGCGTTACATGTTTGATTACTCTGCCCAGTTCCCAATGAAGTGTCTCTTGGAAGAAAACAATTTCTGTAAGGATTCGCCTTTCTGGCTCGCTTTTGTGAAATAACTTTATAAAATTTAGTAGCTATGTTATCGTTTTTGTATGTATTGTATGAAAAGATGCACAAAACGCGCGTAAAGAACTACCACTACACATATGATGCAAAAACATAATGCAATATTCACCGCACACTTTTGAATCACAACTTTGTAATGGTTTCCTGTTCCACTGGAAACGCACGCAGTTTCTTCGTAGGCGATCAAGATGGAGTGCTGAGGTGGGGGCGATCCCGTAACTGTCGAAATATACTCCGTATCCATTTTTATCTATGTAAATGGCAACCCAATGCGATCCTGGTTTATTTGCTGTATCTAGATTGGTCACAATAGCCACAGGTGGACTTAAAATTTTTGGAATGTGATCAGCAGCATACACACCTATTGTATTCGCTCTTAGCGCACGTATCGCATGCATTATTGTCCTTGTGTCCATCATGTAATTGATTCTTCCTGAATTTATTTGTATTTACAGACTTTTCACTGGGAACGTTCTCAGTGAATACAATGTTGAAGTCGTCTTCGTCGTTTTCGTCGTCGTCGTCGTCGTCGTCGTCGTTGTTTGCTTTTACCGCGTGTGTGCTACTGTCGTCGTCGGTTACATCTACTCCACTTGGTTCACCAAAGCGAAAAGACTTTCTGTTTTCGTTACGATACTTGCAAAGAGCAGCGTAAAATCTTTCGCTTTGTATGGTTTCAGTTACTTCGCGTCACTCTTCTGGAAGTATACTGTATACCAATTTTCTTAACCTTTAGAGGACGGGGATTTGGGTTTACTGTTTTCTCTCACTTTTCTATAGAAATCGAGTTTTTGTGATGTCTCACATCTCAAAACTAACACATGTAAAGGGTCGATCATGGGCATGGCCCGTATAGGGGCCATCCCGTCCTCTAAAGGTTAATAGGTTTGCTTTGAAAAGTGCACAAAAGCCTTTCTTATTTTCTATATGTTTTTCGATATGACTTGCACAGACTAATGAATTCGGAAATAGTCCTTCTAATTTACTAAACGATGGCGACCTCTACTCTTCGAGGTTTATAACGCACCTTGCAAGCACGTTCTCGAGATACTTTCGTTTTTGATCCCCTCGCACGTAGATATTTCTCCCCTTCTTGACAAGTTTGTAGAGATGATGGCGCAATCGTCGTAATGATACGTCACCTTCGAACCACTCTATTCCGTGTAAGTGAACTGTGCAATAGCTGTTTGTCGTCTTTATGTCTGGTGGCAAATGCAAAAAATTACAAGGTGGGCCTGCTATCCAATGACCGACTATGAGCTCTTGCAATGCGATCACAGCCACTTCCTTTGGCAAAAAATTTCTGTTAACGTCGTGAAAACCTTGTATGTCGACAATGAAATCCATGATTTAAGAAGTGAGCGCGAGAGTGTATCGCTATGTAAAAGACCAAATGACAACTGATCCTCACGCGTAGGCGTTTCATTTCTGATATACGCTTATCCCCACTACTCTTGTTTCTCTTTCTTCTTCTTCTTCTTATATTTACGCGCTAAAATCCGATAGGATTTGCCTGGTCGAATCGATTTCCAGTACGTTATCGTATTCTGCGTAAATGATGCAATTTATGGTACTAGTGAGAGCGCCCTCGAATCGCAATTCCACGCGCACGCTACCCGACCGCACGAGGTTCCAGTGTGTAGCATAATGAGCTGATAAATCTGGTGTTAAGTCAAAAGCCGTCAGAAAATTTCCTCGCGCGTAATTGTGACGATTGATGCCGTTGCTTTAGTTGAGATAATGTATACCTGTACCCGAGAATAGCGTATGGTAAGCATCTATGTAGAGACCGCTGTTGCCGGTAAAGCGAGGTTGTAACGGTTTGCTTGGAATTTGCACTCCGTCGACGTACAAAGAAAGATAATTTATCGAAAAGTGTTGAAAATTGAACGGGTTGAATTTACGATTTCCATTAAATGCTTTATTGTCGACGAAACCTATAATTATTCTTTTAGGTAGCTGCCCGAGGATGACGTTGTCGAGTGTGTCCCCGAGAATTCCAGTGTGAAGCGTGAAAGACTTAACTTCGACGCGTGTAATCGGATACTTGGCTGTAGCTTAAGCTAAGGCATTGGCGTGGCCAAGTAAAATACCGGGACTTATCTTTACTCTACGTATGATGAGACTGGCTTCCTTGATTTTGACACGGAATTTACCATCATCCGATACATCCATCAAGAAAAATGCATCTTTGCTTCGTACGAGGCGTACTCTCATCTCCACTCCGTTGATAAGCATTTTATCTTGATTAAATACGTCGCAATGCAAATGACCAATCATATCGACGGTTTTCCCTCCAAGTATGTAATGTTGACGATATAGGGCACCTTTGTTAGCGGTAGCATTTTCTATAGGAATATTCGGAGCAGCTTCAAAGTTGTCAAACGTATCATCGTACCAAAGTGCTGTAGTTAAATGCGATTCTTTAGCAGCCGGAGAATAATTCAACAACGATTCAATATAAGCTCTATAGGGGTAGGCGTTGTTGGGAGATGAAACGAGCTTTTCATTAAAAAAAACGTCGACTTGATTAAATAGCGAATGAAGAAAATTGTTAACTGGCGCGACTTTGGCGTTTTCTGCTTCGCCTTCTATTGGTTCAACCGTTGCTTGAATATAAAGCATCGTATGCGCAAGGTCTATGTAATGTTCACTACCACTCGGCACCACAAACTCTATGGGGGCATCTCCTTCGTCGCTGAGCGATGACACGGGCCTGTAGTGTAAGAAACTGCTACTCTCTATGGAAGTTTGAGTCGCAGATAGAGAAAAAATGTCGAACTCACTGGACATACATTCTGTCGAGTGTGAATGTAAGAACGCCATTTTTTCTATGTTGGGCCGAAGATGTCGTTAATATTTCTAAAAGTGGGCTTCTTCCTCTTCTTGTTGTCTCTGCCACCTTTTCTTGTTGTTGTTCGTCCCTTCTTCTTCTTCTTCTTCTTTTTCTCGGTGATGCGAACTAATCCGCTTGTCTTCCTCAACTGACGTTTTCGTCTGTGAGCAGGTGTCTTATAACCCGAGCCTTTCATCATCTCAGATATTTTTTCGGCTGCTTTTCTCTTCAAGTTTTTTCTAGATTCTTTGGCTCTGACTTTCACTGCTTCTTTGAAATTGACACCGTTATTCGCCACGTCATCGAAAATATTTAACCCAGCTCGTATGGTTTCTTTTCCTACAGCTTTCGCTCCACTGGAGATGTAAGGCAGCATTTTTCGAAACAGACCGCCTAACCATGCTCCCACTCCTCGGCCTCTTTGATAAGTAGAGCCAGCGAAAACTCTCCTAACACCACCACCCCCGACTTGCTCGTCGTCGTCGTAGCACTGAATGTAGTAACTCATATTGGCTATAATTTTTTTTAGCGGTTGCGTTTGAAATGTAGCGTTACCGTCAACGTACCATACTCGAATGGTATAGGATAGCCGTGCTGATCTCTTATATCTATAACTATATTCTGGAAAGTATGACAAAGTAACGGTATGTAATGTATCGGAGCAAAACGCTGCACATAGTTACAACCAAAATTGTAATTTGGATCTGTGACTGAAACTATACGTAGCAGAGATGCTTGAGTGTCGCCGACTGTGTATGGTTCGCAAATGTCCGTGTAAACGTACATTTGATCAGGGATAACGCGAGACAATGAAGCAGGTCTAACACCCTCAATGACTCTGGTGCCCTCGTTGACGCTCGTGAACATTCCTTTGGTCACGAAATTTTCAATGCCAAAAATACGACAAATTTTATCATTGAATTCCGTCACGTGAAACTCTTCACAATGGCATGTTCGCTTTATGGCGTAATATCCTAAGCGGCTTTTCATCGACTCCAGTACTTGATGTTGACATATGTCGTTCGATCTATTTATCCCGGCAGCTAGCTATTCTATTGTTTTATAAATACCGTCGGGAAAGTGGCAAACGTCTTTGCGTACTACCTTACCGCTGTCGTAGGAACAAAACGAATAAGAAGCTTCAGTATTTTGTACGTGGATTATAGTACAAGGCACGTAAATTTCAGCTAGACCTACGAGCCATTCACCGTGTAGCCTAATCTCGCGCTGTAAATGCGTGGTGAAGCAAGTTGTTGTATTATCGCTGAAATACATCATACTGCTGTTACTCGGTAACACCATGTAAAATTCATCTTGGTTCTCCATTTTTTTTTCAGATTCTATCGAGATCGCTCGCCTTTATCCAAGAGTTGAATTTGTCAGGGTATCCTAACCACTTGACTAATAGTTGCTTATTTGCTCCTCGTCCACGCGTACGAACTATGCGCTCCACTTTAAATGTTTGATGGTTTGTGATGCGTTCTCGGCCAACCAATACAAGTTCTTCCGTGTAAAAGAATCTGTCGATAATTTCACCGCTTAAGTCTTCGAGAACGTACGTGAAGATATTCTGTCGTCGCGACACCCTTTTTATCTTGAACACTTCCTCGCTGAAATTTTTTTCATAACCGCGCTCGAAGGTATTTTTAGTCCGACTGATTCGAATGAAGTCGCCCACCTTGAATTTAGGTATCGCTTGGTGGGCCCTCTTGCGGCCGTTTCTCTGCACCGCGCTTTGTCGAAGAGCGCGCTTTTGCAAATTTTCACGGGCTTTTGCTGCGTTGTACAGATTTACCTTAGATGGTTTCATTTCTATTCCACTATGCAATGTGTGGTTGTAAGCGTATATAATTTTTTGTACTACGTCGACATACCTTTTCGTATTTTTGTGCGAGAAATAGCGCCACATACGCTCTCTTATTGTTCTGTTGAGTCTCTCGACTACAGCCGCTTTGATATCGGGATTTCGCGCTACTCTAAATTGTGTGTCATATTTTTTTAGAAGGCTTTGAGAAACCGAGCCGACAAATTCTTTGCCACGATCGGATTGTAAACACATCGGTACTCGTGGGCTCGCTCTGTCTAGAATTTTTTCGAACGCGCCGGCAACCTTGCGCGCTGTTTTGTCGCGCAATGGTTCGATCCACGCATACTTGCTGAGCACATCCACAACAACGAGAATATAGCAGAAGCTGTCGTTATAGTCTTTTATCGAGGTTAACTGTAGTAAATCACACTCCCACAGATCGTCCACGTTCGTGACGTTGTAGCGCAGTCTCGGAAATTTTCGTTTTATAGGATGATGAAGCGTGTAAGCGTCTTGGTTACTAAGCCATGCGTATATTTTAGCCTTCTCTTTACCTCTCTTTTTATTTACGCGTACGAGATTTCTTGCACCCGCGTATCCTGCCTCGTGCGAGAGATCGTAATACTGTTTCTCGTACATCGTCTCTTTGTGCGTTTGTGTGTGTGTGAGTGTGTGTGTGTGTGTGTATGAGGGCGTGTGAGTGGGTGCGGTTTTTATATTTGGAATCGTAACCACTTTTTTTTACTTTGTTCAGCCTTTCTTCTCCTCGTAAGCACGGGAGAGGGCTCTGCATTCGCGTCTTCCTTATTCAGTCGTCGTTTGGCCGTATTCAAAGGCGCTGTGAGTACTCTGCCAATTTTTAAAACTTCGCTGTTGCCTATTAAATTCGTCGGAGTATCGGAAGTTTTAACAAATTTAGAAAACTCCATGAGTCCAACTGGTGCTTCCTCGTCGTCATTTTTCCCCCTTCTTCTTCTAACCACATCGTTCAGTAATTCTATAATATTTGAACGCTCTACCGTGCGGCCATCTATACTCACTGTACCGGCATTATTCCACTTAAGACGTTCGGGTGCTACTGTTTTCCAATGACGCAACAAGAGACGCATCTTGCGCTGATACGCCTTGGGTACACCATCGATAATGGCTACTTCGGGGAGGGGTGCTAGTGTCTCGTCAATTTCGTCGATTTCTCGTAGTGCATCGCTGCTGCTGCTGCTGCGCTCGCTTTCACGGAAAAGAGATAACGTCGCAAAACTTGTAAGTAATTTAGACATTTTTCGTGAACGTCCTTCACCCCTTTTTTCGAGTGAAGAATATCGAACATTTCGGCGTCTAATCTGGACAAATTGTCACCGGGAGTTTGCATAGAATTTTCGCCGGAGAATTCGCTCGGGGCAATTATTTTTGTTGATTCAGCGGGTGTAGACTGCGGGCGTTCGATTGCATCTTCGGCCACGATTACCATTTTACGAGCACGTTCCATACTGTTTCTCCTATTTACTGCTGCTTTCCTCCTCCTCCTCCTCCTCCTCCTCCAAATAGTTTAGATATGAGCGCACCTACGATGGGCGCTAGAAGAGCTGGCAAAAAAGATCCTCCGTTCTGTACTATTAAGCGTTTTTTAGTTTTCCAACTTGATGACTTTCGATTTATTAATCTGCGCAATACGATCTTGTGCTTATTCAGCTGTTTCTTCTCCGAATCTCTTAATTTCACTACGCCGTGTAAAACGTTTAATGCGCATTCGCATATGCACTTGACGAGCGATTTATCAGCCGTGCGAAGTATGGCCGAACGCTGTTTGTCGTCGCAGTGTGAGAGAGCTCCCAAAACCGTCAAATGTTTTTTGGAAAAATGTTTAGTACAAAGCGAACAGCGTCTAGAATTCATCCGTGTTGCTCCTGCCATTGTTATCTCTCGACTGGGTTGAAGGCTCGCGCATCTGACGTATCTATTTCTTTTTTTCTTCATTCCCCCTCTCCTTCTTTCAATATAATTAGACTATCGAAACTTTGAATATTTCGGTACATAAGCGTAGTGCGTTTTGTCATCGGGAAATATGCAGGAGCGGAATCGAAATTCGTCGAGACAGTCTTGTGATAAATCGAGAAAAAGATACGTGTGTGCGGTTCGCATGGCGTCGAGGTAGGCCTCTTGCAGAAATTTCGGATCTTCCGGATATACTTGACGCGCCAAGTGCTGTATTTGAGCGTGATCACGCGGGCTTTTATAGAGTACGAGATATTTTGTGTTCAGGCTTATATTGCGTTGCGATTTTCCTTTGTGAAAAATATTTTGCGTTATGAATATAACGCTGATATTTTTATGATGACTACCTTTCGTAAATAGATCTAGTATAACATCGCACGAAGATTCTCGCATTAAATCATCCAGAATTAATAACTTTTTTTTATCGCGGTCGCAAGAATAATCACTCACTTGAGGCAGACCCTCTCTAAATTCGATACTCGGTGCGTCACACCCGGATCTCAACTCCGTGCGGTAGGCTTCTTGCCACTCGGCGTAATAAAAGAGTATGCGATCAAAGCATACGTTACAGATTTTCGGTAAATTAATAAGAAACTTTTTGACGAACTGAGTTTTGCCACACCCGGTAGGTCCGCACACACAACACGTAAATGGATGTTTCCAACGCGTATCCATTTTCATGAATGACAACAAAACCGAATTTGTTCGTGCTTTTATAGCGATAACACATTTTTTTTTTTTTTTTTTTCAGCGTGAAAAAAACCAACGATCCCCGGGCGGCGGCGGCGGCGCGGCGGCAGCGGCGCGGTGCGGTGCTCATCAGCTGATATGCACCGCGCACCGGGGCGCATGTACAAGCTTGTACTCCGCGCGGTATAAGCTGATATTCGCCGCTTTAAGAAGCGAATACTTTGCACGCGCGCGCATATCAGCTGCTACAGCGCGCGAGGCCTCGCGTATGGACAAGAGAGCGCGCGCGCGAGAGAGAGAGAGAGAGAGGAAGAGGAAGAGGGAGATAAAAATAACTACAATGAACAAGAACAATATTTACAAATAAGTCTTATTTTTTATTAATAAAATGTTTTAATGCTTATAGCCAAAAGGCAATGATAATTATTTTATTGAATGGTAGCGCCGTTTTTTTAACACTATACAAGATGTCTTGTATTCGTCTCGCGTGATAACATCGTGCTTGGGTGTGCGCCTTATGGCTTTAAAATATAATTTAATATTACCCGCATCGTCGCTATTCATAAAGGTATCGATCAATTGTTTAATACTATCGAAATTTATTTTTAAAGAATTAGCGTAATTTAACCTTATCCCTTTGATTTTACAACATTCAAATGTCTGTCCTGTCGATGAATCGATTGCTTTATAGGCGTAAAATTTAGGACCGCCTGATAAGAATGTTTGAATATGTACATTTGGTCCATAACTCTTCAGTTCGTCCGTCATATCACCTAATAACGTGCCAAGGTGGGGTCTGTATTCCTCGTCCTTCGCGCGCTCATTACAAACGAATATGCAAGAGTCGGTATCAAAGTATAAAACTCGTCGATCTAGTTTCTCAAGATAATCGTACAATTTGAGTCGAGCTTGCGCCGTAGTGTATGCTGCGATTACTACATTCGTATTGGACCCTTGTGCCACAGCATCGGCGATATTTTGCCAGTTTACATATAAAAGTTCGTCGTTTACCGGCAACACGCTAAATACTTCTTTTTCCGGCGCAACTAAAAGTTTAAGGAGGGGCTCGCGTGTTTTTACAATTTCGGTCTGTTTCAAGTTGCTATGCTGCCCAAATTTTCCCCAAAAAGAATTAAGACAGAGTTTTGCCACTGCGCGCAAGCCAGCATTTTTTCCGATCTTTCTCTCTCCATTCGTATACCCTCGTCTCGCTCGTACTCTAACAAATAACGTTCCTCATCTACTTCGTTCTCGCACCACGATGGCCATCCGCTAGCTTGTTGTTTTATTTTCAAAAACGCGTTCACGTAGTCTGCAAACAATCCTCCTGTGCCACTCTGTTGATCGTATTGCGTTACTTTATATCGCCCTATTATGAATATTTCCGTTATTTGGTAACCCAACTCGATGGCTTTTCGCAGTTCGTCGGCTACCCACGTCCCCGTGAATTCGCGCTCGTGAGTATATTTGTGAGTACAATCTTCTTGTCGCATCTCCTCGCAACAAGAGCGACAAAGAGCAAAGAGTAATCGTCCATGCATTTTTATTGGTAAGAGAGGAAGAAACAAATTACGAGGAGGCAATATTTTACATTTGATCAAACCTTCTACTCGTGATAAATCGTTATTATTTCCTTTCGTCAACGCGTCGCACTGACTGCCAATAAATATATCTGGGTGTCCGAGCGGAAACCGGCCTCGTTTACAGATATACGGATATAAAGAGCAAATATCCGTATATCTTATTGTTTCTCCTTCTCTTATTTTATAATGTACAGCTATATTTTCCGTGCGACCCCCGAAAAACGCGTCTCGCGGATTTAAAACCATTTTGCTTATTAACGGATGATTATTCACATAATTTGCGATCCGAGGATTTTCAATTTTACGCCGGCCAAATGTGCACTCCCAAATTTCGCGAACCTCGTAGCCCAGTGACTTTATTTTATCTATTTTTGCTCGAGTGCTCTCGTATGCCTCGTTGTGAGTTCTATTGTAGGCGGTTAATTTATCGCGTTTGTTTTGAAAACATCGCGGATACCCATGTGTGTAGCACCCTTGATACTCGAATACTATACCTTTATCTGTGGCCACGGCACTGTCGCTTGACGTCGACGAGCTCGGAAGCTCTGACGGTGGCAAATATCCATCTACCGAGAATCCTTCGGGTAATCTATACTCGCGGGCCCGACCTGCGTGAATAATCTCTCGCCCGATTTCGCGCTCGCACTCCAATAGCCACTCAACAGCTTTTTGAGAGTGGTTATCAGCGCACCTGTAGCCAGTAGGCGGTAAAATTCCGATGGTGTTTGGCTTGAGAAATTTTTTTCGATACAAATAAGAGCAAGCTGAGGCGATAGTAGTTGCGGAAAAGAAGGGGTCAGTGCCGCCAATATCAAGAAAAATTTTTCGAAAAGCTATACACGCGCGGCGTAAAATTTGTACATCCATGCGACAATACTCGACGATTTCTGTTTTAAAATTGAATACATAGTCTCGTTTGTTCTCTTCGTACCATTTAAAAAAATCTTTTCTCTCATCGATACTCATAGAATTCGGCGCGCAGAAATTTGCATCGGGTAAAGGGCCTGCGTATTCTTGATTTTGTAGAGTATTGAATAAGTGGGGAAAATAACCCTTTTTACTGTTTTCCAGCAAGCCAAAAGCAGCGGGAAGAGCGCTCAACTTCATTTGGAAATAGTTTATACTATCTATGAATTTCGTTCGCCCGTATTGCATAGTAATAATATTCTGTCCACTTAAAATAATACTCGGCAAAACTTCAGATGTACACTCTGCCAATTCTTTTAATATGAATTGCGCATCGAATGCTCGTGCATTGTGTGCAATGCATATGATTTGCGTAAATTTTGTCTTATCTCTAATACACAATTCGATCAACTGAGTGACAGGATTCTCTCGATAAACATGTTCGCGAACGCCGCAAGTATTACACCAACGCGAAACATCGTCATCATCGATGCAATCCGAGCACGCTTGCTGTGCGACACATAAATTTGGAATGTGCAGATTTGAGGTCTCGTGATTAAGATAAGGCTCATCCTGTCGCGTCTCAAAATCATAAAAAACAAACAAAATGTTTTTTTCGTGATTAATCTCATTACTTATCGGTTGCATGTAACAGAATTCGTTAATAAAATGTTTTCTTTTACAATATTTACACCAAATCATTCCGCACGTGTGTTTCGAACGAAAACAATTTGTAACTTTATTGCATCTATTGCAAAGTTTAACTACATCGCACAATTTTTTGTTCTTTTTTTTATAAGAGCCATCTTTTAAATGATTATCGTAGCATATATTTCCAAAAAAATTTCTATTACATTGCGAGCATTTAATTAAATCGACATTATCTGTTTTACACGCGGGAGAGACAAAGCACTTGGAACATGTTTTTAAACATTTGTGTTGGTCTATGAAATTAAAACGTTTGTTACAAAAAGTGCAAAAGAATTTAGTTCGCGCAACACCGATTAAATTCAGTATTGTATGATAATGTTTCGCGTTAGAATTATAACAAAGATTAATTATACGCTGTGTTTCACACCCTGTATGTCTTTCTACAACAGCACGCCCATCAAAAAATGGGGGCTCACCGCTGCCAAAAGTTTTCTTATCGTATACTACTATAGCTATATGAGTGTGTAAATAATAATTTTGAAATTGCTCAATTTCGAAGAAACCTGCTCCCGTGGATGGTATACGAACATTAGCATCCTGCATTAATTTTTCGGCGCGTTCGCGTTGTAGTTTACGTCGACCGTCGCGCACGACACCCCATTCCTTTCGAGCTTCATCCATATCGTTTGCCCGCAATTTGATATAAGTTTCACCTACCACTAACGATCGCGGTAGGCATAAATTATCGACATTTACAATAGACACTATTGATCTTTGTGTCACCGAATTGATCGTTAATTTTCTCGCTCTATGCGCGCCCATCCCTTCGGGTATACTTACAAATGTAATGTGTAACACAAAACTTTCGTCGATTTGGAAATTTTCATTACTTTGTGTCAGATTTGCAATCAAATCCCAAAGATCAGCGTAATGAAAATTTTCAATCGGTCGAAAAGATAATCCACCTGCGCCATTCGCAAAGTATTCGCTTCGATCGACCACACCGATCAAAAACCTTTCTTCATTCGGTATCAACGAAATAATATGCGTGTGAATGTCGCGCATTGCTGCCTCCATCCAAACAAGGGGATTATCGCAATCGGTAGGCGGGTCTTTGATACGCAGTTTAATACAGCGCCCGACCACTCTAAATCGCTGCATATGGTTTTCGGTTTCGTCTGCCACAATAAATCTTACTCCGTGTAGTCTTATGTCGAGATTATTCGCCTCCTCGTCCTCCTCCTCCTCCTCCTCCTCTGCAGCATCACCATTGGTTCTGTTCTCCTCCTCTTCGTCGCCTCCGTCGTAATCGTCGGCCATGCCATCATCGTTGTGGCCGTATCCCACTTGCAGAGGTTCTCCGCTCTCTCTTATGCATGAATTTGCGTCTACTGTAGGCGATGGTGGGAGCAATGGCCATACTGAGCTTGTAGACAACGAGTCGTCCGCTGTAATGTTTATTAAAAAACGATTAATAAAAAATAAATGTTTTTTGTTTTCACAATTATAATACCAAAAAGTTAATCTTCAGGTTTTCCGTTGAAACTATCGCGCTCGCGCTCCAACAAATCTTGTAGTTCATTCGACGTATATAATGGAGAATCTTCATGTTCGGCCTGGTCGTGAAACCAAAGTAATTCTTGCGCACGCCGAACATGCAAAATTCTTCTCGCGTAAATCAATAGAAATGGTATGTTGAAACCCGGAGTGGCCAATCCGTCGCCGCTATTGTTTCTTCTCCGAATAATTTTTTTGAAAAAATAAAAAGTTGTAAAAACAGCCTTTTACATGAAAAAAAAAATATATTCAAATTAAAAAAATTCTTACATTCGTTGACTCGTCGATCTAGAGGACTAGTTTCGTCGAAACTGTTCCAAACGAGACGATGGCTATCCTCGATATTATGAAAACTCCGCTCCGACGGGGGTGCTCTAGTTGAATAAAAATTATGAAGCATCTCTGCGCGAGGTTGGCCGCTGTTTCCACTAGTCGACGGCTGCGGGTCCTCGCTCATTATGGCTCTCTCCACTGCGACCCGTGGTTCCCAATAGTGGTTGAGCGCCAAGTTTAATCCGCGCGTTAAAACTGTGTCATTATCTTCTTCATCCGACGAGTCTATTCTAATCATGCTTTCGCTCTCGTTGTCGGATTCTAGAATATTCGAGCGCCTATCATCTTCTTCGTTTGCTACATGGATTATTTGTTGTTGTTGTTGTATAGGTTGTTGTATAGGTTGTTGTATAAGTTGTTGTCGTTGTTGTTGTTGTTGTTGTTGATGTTCTCCTTCTTCTTCTCCTTCGCTAGTTGAGATATCGGGTTCGCTTGGGCTCGTTACAGCCTCATTCTCGCTCTCGTACTCTGGTTGACGTGCTACGGGATTTTCACGCCCGCTATAGTTCATAAAAATTGTTAACGCGTCGCTGTAATCGGCGAGAAGATTTTCTAAGGCTTGAAAATTTTAAAACATATAACAAATATTTTTTCGTCATAAAAAATGAGTATAAAATCTTTTACTTACCAATTTGTTTGCTAAATGCCGACATCATGTCATCGAGAACATTTGCATTTTCCATGCGTATTTCTCTGACAAATTCGCCCGCTATCATCAACTCCGATCGATTATTGCGAAAAAATCGTTCGTAATAAACGGCGATGCTACGAAGACCGCTATGGGCGAGTAAAAATCGCAGTTCGCGACGTAAAAGCGAATAGTGCACTGTACGCAAACGTCGTCGCCACGAATCTCTAAACCTACGCCATACAGGTTGACTGTAAAAACGTAAAGTAGAAGCGATGCGGAAAATAATCTCACGCAAATCGCTATGTTCGTCGATCTGCATCTCTGGCAAAAAAGCGTTACTTCTCGCCATGATCCGCATTGGCACACTGACCTGATGCGTACGCAATGCAGGGTTTTATAATGCTTACGGATATTAGCTCCAGACAAAAAAATATAATTCAAATGATCCCCGCATCTCACCCTTCTTATCTCTCGCTTAGAGGACACAGCGTAAGAACAGAAAACCGTTACGTTTCGGCGAAATAATGAAAACATGAGAACCACACGAGGCAGGGATTCATATCCCATACACCAACAAATTTTGATCGAAGCTCGAGATATAAATATCATTTCTTCGAATTCAATTTTATTTTGGTGATGTGTACGAAGGGCAGATTTGATAATGCTTACGGATATTAGCTCCAGACAAAATATAATCAAAATGATCCACTCACAATTATCATCCCTCGCTCAAAGTACACAGCGTAAGAACAGGAAACCGTTATGTTTCGAAGAAATAATAAAACATGAGAAGCACACGAGGCAGGGTTTTCATATTGCCCAGAGCGAAAAATTTTTATCAAAGGTCCAGATATACACATAAAGATATATATGTACGTAACTAATACCCTAACGTACTATCGCGAAAAAACATCCTGCGCACGCGTTTAAATTATAAGACGAAAACTGATATAACGTGAGCAGATTCATTTAGGCGGTGCGCTTTTGGTGTATTCTCTTACACACCTTATTGATGCGGGCTTTTTATAATGGCAAAAACGATAAGGCTGTGGCCAGGCTTCGCGCTGGACCCGAAATCATGCATCTGACACCGTCTCCGCTCGCTATCGCGCTATATTTTTTACCAAAAGTTAAACAGCGGAGGGTACACTCTAGTCAAGTCAGCATTCGTCAAAGAGCCTCAGTCAAGATGACATGGATCAAGAAAGCGTCTGCAGTAATAGACTGGATAGATAATTTAAAGAAAAAAGAACAAGATATATATTTTTCTATCTTGAATAAAAAACGCGAAATAACAGTGCTCCAAAATACAATCAAGAGCGAAGTTCTACTACTGGAAAGCATACGTAAAGAGATTGCGGACTTTTCAAGACAGAGTAATCATGCTCCATCAAACTATAATCAGTTTAACATACTAGCGAAATGCTTAGTATGCGATAAAGTATTAGTTAAAAAACAGAAAAATTGTGCGTGGAGAAAGTGTGAAGGGTGTAATATGTGGCTGTGTGGTGTATGCGTCCGAAATCGGAAGCACACATGCTTCAACGCGATTCACCAGTTCCCGCAGCACCAGCAGCAGCAGCAAGAACCCGAGGTGGACACAAATACACAAGCAGGTGACTTTGAGTACCACGGGTTATATGCAGTAAATGACGAAGAAGAAATATGTGTTATAGATTAATACGGTATGTTGTATACTTAATGTATAAAACTGTGAAAAATAATTTTTTGTAATTTTTTTAAGTTTGTGTTTTAACGTAAAAATGAATTTAATATAATATGTAGAACTATAATGTTTTTATATAAAATAATTTTTTGTAATTTTTTTTAATTGTTTAAGTCAATTTTTTAACATAGAAATAAAAAACTGATGTAATTTTTTTTATTCTCCAATCTTTAATTGCCATTCCAGTCTTCCACTCTGCGCGCGCGCACACACACACACACACACACACACACACACACGCACGCACACATATTTCATTTATCTTAATTGATGTTTTTATTGTTTATTATGTTTAGACAATAAGAATATTGATTAATTAAAATTATTAATCAGTATACTTTCTACTATGGCGTAGGCTCGTGACGTCATCGATCCCGATACGGGACAAATATACGCACGCACACATATTTCATTTATCTTAATTGATGTTTTTATTGTTTATTATGTTTAAACAATAAGAATATTGATTAATTAAATTTATAAATCAGTATACTTTCTACTATGGCGTAGGCTCGCGACGTCATCGATCCCGATACGGAAAAATCTCTTATCTATTGTTTAGCAACATTAATTTAAATATCTTAATCGATGTTTTATTAATTGTTTTGTAAAAACATTTTTATGTTTGTTCATGTAATTAAGATATCTTAATTGCTTGTTTATATAAACAATCAATAAAGACACATTAATTACTACATTGTTGAACACCAATAATAAGAGAGGCAGCATCACTACCTCCCGAGAACACCATTCTACTATGGAGAGAGACGAAAATGTGTCACCGATTCCCGTACGGGACCTCTCTGCTTATATTTACAGCTATTATGATATCTTTATTGCTTCTTTATTGCTTGTTTATGTAAACAAACCATAACAACAGGCTATTAAGATATCTTAATTACTGTTTATGTAAACAAAGATAAGATAGCCCGGGCAGGGTACGATGACTCACCGTCTCTCCATAGTAGAATGTATACTACTCGTATAGAGCAGCCTCATTAATTTTTACGGTGTAGAGACCCGTAGGATTCATTAGGCAAAACGCATCTTTCGAGCGGAAGAGTCTTACGCGCACCTCAACCCCGTTTAATAATAATCTATTTTGATTGAAAACATCACAATGTAGATTACCAACCATATCTATAATTTTTTCATCGCCCATAACGTTCTGACGGTTTACGAGACCTTTGTTTTCGGCACCTGTATCATCCATTCCTCCAGCGATATCATTATACCATAGTACACTAGTGAGATGAGATTTTTTAGCTACAGAGCCGTAGCTTAATAACGTTTCAATGTATGATCGATAAGCATAAGCGTTGTTGGATGGGGAAACGGGTTTTTGATTAAAAAATACATCAACTTGGTTAAATATCGAATGCATAAAATTATTTATCGGGCCAACATTTTTTAGAGTTTCTGCCTCTGTGCCCTCGGATGGTTTTACATTTAGTTTAATAGTTACGCTAAGACTCAACAGAGTATGAGCAAGGTCGATGTATTCGCTAGTACCAGGTATAGAAAATTCTACTGGCGATCCATCAGCCAATGAAGATATCGGCTTATATTAAACATAATTCGAATTTTCGATTGTTGTCTGTGTCGGTGGGATGCTGAATAGACTTAATTCGGATTTTAGACACGCACACGACCCACTATGAAGAAAAGCCATTATTCTTCAAAAATATCTCTTACCGTTCTTTTCTTTTTACTTTTTCTTTTTTTCCCTGTTTTATTCTTCTTCTTAATATTACCTTTTTTCTTTCGTTTAACTTTCGAATGTTTTTTGATGTTTACTATGGCAGAGGCAAGAGATGACTGATGTTTCTTCAGCCGACGCTTAGCTTTATATCCTGACCCATTTATCACCCTATCTAGTTTTTCTTCAGCTTTTCTTTTAAGATTATTTCCAGATTCTCGAGCATTATTACGAATCGATTCTTTGAAAGATTTTTTATTATTTGTGACATCATCTAAGATGTTTTTCCCTGCACGTATAGCTTCTTTTCCGGCAGCTTTTCCTATAGCTCTACCGCTCTTTTTTAAAATAGATAATGCGCTGCGGTATATACCCTTTAAGAAACCACCAACACCTGTTCCTTTTTGCATTGATGTATCTACTGTAATATAATTACTTAACGGGGTACTATCATACTCACAGCCACTTTGGCTATCATAAAGTAATTCAAAATAATCCATCTTAAGCAGTTCTTTTAAAATGAAGTGTCACTGTCAACTTGCCGTAATCGAATGCTAAAGGTTCGTCGTCTCGATCCTTTATATCTATTGTGATAGACTGAAATGACGTAGATAAGAGGGGTATATACATGGGTGTGCTATAATTTTTTATTTCAATACCGCTATATTTGTACTCGTGCAAATTTAGAGGCATAATACGTAAAAGAGGCGTGTGTACGTCACCGGTGATGTATGGCTCACAAATTTCGCTGTACACTCTTATTATAGGTGGTAAAGCATTGATCAATGCCGCGTGCTTTTTGTCGATAACTTTGCCCCTAATTTGTTGAAGGTTATTCTCATCAATCCCAAGAATTTTTAATAGTTTGGGAGATAAAACTAAACTATGAAAGTATTCGTCACATTCGCTAGCACAAGTTCGTTCAATCTCTATAAATCCCCCGCGCTGAATCTTGAATTGTAGATGATTTTTTATATTGAATAGACTGTTTATTTCTTGTAAAAGACTTTCCATATCCTCGTATATCCCTGGAGATATATAACACACAACATATTCTTCTTCTTCTATATTATTACGTAATTCATTCATTCTAGGTTTAATAGTCTTCATAGAAACCATTCCATCATCACTATTGAATGAAATATGTTGAAATGTGTGGAGAATCTGAATTTCGCAGAGAGCGGACCATTAGTAAACAGATGTTTTGAGGTAGTTGATTAGTAAAATGTGCTGCTGTGTTTTCGGGAAACACATGTGTACTATTATTACTAGATAATACCATGTAAAACTGATCCCTCATTTTATGTTTCTTATATTGCTCGCAGGAACCCACGAATTAAATTTGTCAGGATAACCTTTCCACCTTACAAAATATTTTTTTATTTTTACCAGCACCTTTCGTTTCCAGTATCTTATCCATTGCAAATAATTCTTCATTTAAATCTTTCCGAACTTTAGAAAGCTCTTCCTCGTAGAAGAAACCATCAATGGCCTCACCTTGAAGATCTTCCACACTATATACAGGAGGTTGTCTATCTGTAGATACACGTTTGATTCGGAATAATTCCAAGGTCCAGCCACCTTCATATGCTTTCTTGAACGGCACGTTTGCACGACTGACTCGAACCAAGTCGCCCACCTTATATTTAGGGAGACGAGTTCGTGTCACTTTGTAACGTTGGGCTAGGTTTTGACGTGCTTTGGCAGCATTATACAAATTTACACTAGCAGGAACCATTTTCATGCTCGAATGCCACGAATCATTGTAAGCATGTACAATTTTTTGTAAAACATCAATATACCTGTACGTATTTTTATGAGTAAAATACCTCCGCAGACGACTTTTTAACGTTCTATTAAACCTTTCAACTACAGCAGCTTTAATGTCAGGATTGCGGACTACACGATATGATATGTTATTTTTTCTCAAAACTTTTTGCATTTCCTTACCGATAAATTCTTTACCTTTGTCGGTTTGAAGATATACAGGATGTTGGCCTTTACACAGAGTTAAAATATGCTCAAATGCTCTAGCAACACTTTTCCATGATTTGTCGTGAAGAGATTGAACCCATGCAAATTTTGATAGTACATCTATAACAACAAGTAGATATGTATAATTGTCGTTATAAGTTTTTAACGATCGCAAGTCTACAAGATCTGCTTCCCACAAATCGAAAGGATTATATATATCATACGTTCTATGTGGAAAATGACGTCGTACAGGTTTGTGTAGAGAGTAGGCATCTTGTGTTTCAAGCCATTCGATAATTTTTTTACGTTTACGATTTTTATTGATTTTGTTCAAGAGATTGTAAGCACCAGCATAAGCTGATGATTGCGGCAATCGGTAAAAATAATTATTTAGTACTTTTTCCATTTTTCTTATTTTTATTTCGAATGAATTTCTTAATTCTTTTTTTCACACTTCTCTTTACTACTCTCTTAATAAAGGATGAAAATTTGTCAAATGTAATTTTACTAATCATACAAAAAGTTGTAACCAAAGCAACACTTTTTTCATCAGCTGTAGCTGTTTCAGAGAGCAATCGTGCAAAAGCACGTTTCGCTAGCAAACGATCAGCTTTAGAACGATCGCCATTGTATGAATATGCTATATCATGTTCACGAGAATAATCGTCAAGAGGATTAACACCTCTTTCTCCACGTTTCAATCTATCGTTCAACTTAGTACCAGGACCACAAAAATGATATCCAGGGACATGCACCTCGAAAGGTAAGAGATTAATGAAATTATCCACAATACTCGCTTCAGGTTGTGTGGATAATTTTTCTTTTGTACTCATCATAGATGAAGCCATGGACGCTCTAGAATACGAGTTTTTACCCCGTGCTCATCTGTTTCAATGGGGTGTGATCTTTTTCTTGAATTTCCGATAACTCTTTTTTTATCAAAAGTCTTGCTTTCCTCGTCTTCACTCGTGCACTGCTCCGAATCTGTAGCAACAAGTTTCCAAGCTTGCTGATTTAATATGAACTCACGAGGTATACTCGCATCACGAAGTGCTTTGGCAAACTGATCATATCCTTTCGATAGCGAATGTTTTCTACGTCTTACGGTGTCGTTGATCAAATCCAGTATATTTGCTCCTTTTACAGCACTGCCATCTATCGAAACAATACCTCTATCGTCCCACGTAATACCATTACAATTGCTTAGTCGTTGTAATATTTGTTCTGCTTTAAATTGCAGCTTTGTTGGTATACTATTTATTATATTATTTATACTTTTATCTAGAATCGGTTTCTTTTCATCCTCAACTTTTTCATTTGTAAGTTTGTCATCATCATTATTTTCATTGTTTAATATTTCACACTGAAATTCTTTCGAGTCAACCCTTTCCTTATTATTATTGTAATATATAAAACGCTGTAATGTCTGCTGATACATTTTATATTTTTCATTGTCATCATGAATTGTTGGTGAATTCATAATTTTACTCATTTCTTCAAGTCGCGATATAGCTGTGCCTGGTGTTTGTACAGTGTGCAATCTGTTCTTGATTGATAAATGTTTGTCTATACTATCTTCGGGAATCAAAATCATTCTTTTAGCGTGCTCCATAGTTTGAGAACAGGCTCTAAGATGAGCGGTAAACAAGTTTGATACTTTAAGAAAATTTGAAGCTAATGGCCAAGCTGTCAATGTAAACTCTAAGATGTTATTTTTTCCCTAATATTCTCAGTCCCGAGCATGTATATATCCACAATATATCACTATCTAAATGTTTCGTCAACTCTCGGAGAATTTTTTTGTAAGAGAAAAGAGTTTTAAATGAAAATTACACGTTTTGGAAAATCAAATGGTTTTACTTTAAACGATATCTTATTAAAATGTAGAAATATAGAAAAGTGTTTCGCCCTCGGCACTGTCTGTTGGGCTCGTCAGGAGGACGCAGACAGGCCTTGCCTCGACACACGTGATAAAATTTTTTAGAAATCGTATCACAAAATCTTAGTGACACTGGAGTATCTTATATATTCTAAATGCAAAATTTTTGTTACAATTTGACAGGCTCCATCTATTGGGAAAATAGATATAGTTCTATCGGACCGCTGTAATTAGGCCAAAGCGGTTTAATTATATTTATTTATTGATTCTAATGACAGACTTGTTATAAGTTAAGAAAATTTGAAGCTAATGGCCAAGCTGTCAATGTAAACTCTAAGATGTTATTTTTTCCCTAATATTCTCAGTCCCGAGCATGTATATATCCACAATATATCACTATCTAAATGTTTCGTCAACTCTCGGAGAATTTTTTTGTAAGAGAAAAGAGTTTTAAATGAAAATTACAAGTTTTGGAAAATCAAATGCTTTTACTTTAAACGATATCTTATTAAAATGTAGAAATATAGAAAAGTGTTTCGCCCTCGGCACTGTCTGTTGGGCTCGTCAGGAGGACACAGACAGGCCTTGCCTCGACACACGTGATAAAATTTTTTAGAAATCGTATCACAAAATCTTAGTGACACTGGAGTATCTTATATATTCTAAATGCAAAATTTTTGTTACAATTTGACAGGCTCCATCTATTGGGAAAATAGATAAAGTTCTATCGGACCGCTGTAATTAGGCCAAAGCGGTTTAATTATATTTATTTATTGATTCTAATGACAGACTTGTTATAAGTTAAGAAAATTTGAAGCTAATGGCCAAGCTGTCAATGTAAACTCTAAGATGTTATTAGGGAAAAAATAACATCTTAGAGTTTACATTGACAGCTTGGCCATTAGCTTCAAATTTTCTTAACTTATAACAAGTCTGTCATTAGAATCAATAAATAAATATAATTAAACCGCTTTGGCCTAATTACAGTGGTCCGATAGAACTTTATCTATTTTCCCAATAGATGGAGCCTGTCAAATTGTAACAAAAATTTTGCATTTAGAATATATAAGATACTCCAGTGTCACTAAGATTCTGTGATACGATTTCTAAAAAATTTTATCACGTGTGTCGAGGCAAGGCCTGTCTGCGTCCTCCTGACGAGCCCAACAGACAGTGCCGAGGGCGAAACACTTTCCTATATTTCTACATTTTAATAAGATATCGTTTAAAGTAAAAGCATTTGATTTTCCAAAACTTGTAATTTTCATTTAAAACTCTTTTCTCTTACAAAAAAATTCTCCGAGAGTTGACGAAACATTTAGATAGTGATATATTGTGGATATATACATGCTCGGGACTGAGAATATTAGGGAAAAAATAACATCTTAGAGTTTACATTGACAGCTTGGCCATTAGCTTCAAATTTTCTTAACTTATAACAAGTCTGTCATTAGAATCAATAAATAAATATAATTAAACCGCTTTGGCCTAATTACAGCGGTCCGATAGAACTTTATCTATTTTCCCAATATATGGAGCCTGTCAAATTGTAACAAAAATTTTGCATTTAGAATATATAAGATACTCCAGTGTCACTAAGATTTTGTGATACGATTTCTAAAAAATTTTATCACGTGTGTCGAGGCAAGGCCTGTCTGCGTCCTCCTGACGAGCCCAACAGACAGTGCCGAGGGCGAAACACTTTTCTATATTTCTACATTTTAATAAGATATCGTTTAAAGTAAAAGCATTTGATTTTCCAAAACTTGTAATTTTCATTTAAAACTCTTTTCTCTTACAAAAAAATTCTCCGAGAGTTGACGAAACATTTAGATAGTGATATATTGTGGATATATACATGCTCGGGACTGAGAATATTAGGGAAAAAATAACATCTTAGAGTTTACATTGACAGCTTGGCCATTAGCTTCAAATTTTCTTAACTTATAACAAGTCTGTCATTAGAATCAATAAATAAATATAATTAAACCGCTTTGGCCTAATTACAGCGGTCCGATAGTACTTTATCTATTTTCCCAATATATGGAGCCTGTCAAATTGTAACAAAAATTTTGCATTTAGAATATATAAGATACTCCAGTGTCACTAAGATTTTGTGATACGATTTCTAAAAATTTTATCACGTGTGTCGAGGCAAGGCCTGTCTGCGTCCTCCTGACGAGCCCAACAGACAGTGCCGAGGGCGAAACACTTTTCTATATTTCTACATTTTAATAAGATATCGTTTAAAGTAAAAGCATTTGATTTTCCAAAACTTGTAATTTTCATTTAAAACTCTTTTCTCTTACAAAAAAATTCTCCGAGAGTTGACGAAACATTTAGATAGTGATATATTGTGGATATATACATGCTCGGGACTGAGAATATTAGGGAAAAAATAACATCTTAGAGTTTACATTGACAGCTTGGCCATTAGCTTCAAATTTTCTTAACTTATAACAAGTCTGTCATTAGAATCAATAAATAAATATAATTAAACCGCTTTGGCCTAATTACAGCGGTCCGATAGAACTTTATCTATTTTCCCAATAGATGGAGCCTGTCAAATTGTAACAAAAATTTTGCATTTAGAATATATAAGATACTCCAGTGTCACTAAGATTTTGTGATACGATTTCTAAAAAATTTTATTACGTGTGTCGAGGCAAGGCCTGTCTGCTTCCTCCTGACGAGCCCAACAGACAGTGCCGAGGGCGAAACACTTTTCTATATTTCTACATTTTAATAAGATATCGTTTAAAGTAAAAGCATTTGATTTTCCAAAACTTGTAATTTTCATTTAAAACTCTTTTCTCTTACAAAAAAATTCTCCGAGAATTGACGAAACATTTAGATAGTGATATATTGTGGATATATACATGCTCGGGACTGAGAATATTAGGGAAAAAATAACATCTTAGAGTTTACATTGACAGCTTGGCCATTAGCTTCAAATTTTCTTAACTTATAACAAGTCTGTCATTAGAATCAATAAATAAAAGTTTGATACTTTATAATTAGATTCTTTTTAATTTTCAAACTTTTAATGTTCGAATCAGCTAATTTTCTTAAAATAAAAGCGTACTTTTTTAAATTCTTTTTACATTCAACATCCAGAGGTACATTACCATGCAAAATATTTAAAGCGCATTCACAAATAAGCATAATAAGTTCTTTACTTGCTTTTTGCAACAAAACATGTCGTTGGCTTGTATTGAAACAGAGTATAGCGTTTATAATTTCTAGATTTTTCTTTCTCATACGGCTACATGTACTCGAGCCGATTACAGACGTCTGACTGGTGCATTATTTCCTATTTCACTTGTTTTTATACCCTTCTTTGGCACGTATACGTACTGATATTCGTCAAACGGGAATATGGCTGTACGAAACCGACAATTATCAGGTGTATCCTGGCGTAAATCGAGCAATAAATATGAGTGTGCGTCTCGAGTAGCATGAAGATAAGCCTCCCGTAAAAATGGGAGTTTTCAAGGCATATTTGACGAGCCAGATACTGTATCTGGGATTTATCTCGTGGGTTTTTAAAAATAACTATATAATTCGAATTTAGAGAGATTTCACGCTGACCTTGGTGGAATAGATTTTGGGTGATAAATATTACGCTCAAATTATTATGATGACTGCCTTTCCTAAAGAGATTGGTAAGCACGCCGCTACCACCTGATGATTCGCGCATCAAGTATTCGATAATTAACAATTTAGGCCTGGGGTCATCAATGTAATCAGAATTTTTGGGTAATCCTTCGTGAAATTCGATATTATCCCCAAGATTTTTATAAGTTGATTGCCACTCAGAGTAGTAGACTATAATTCGATCAAAGCGTACATTATTCATAGCATCTAAGTATTATAAAAAATTTTTAATGAATATGGTTTTTCCACATGATGTTGGGCCACAAATCATAGATGTCCAGGGATGCTTCCACCGTGGATCCATGATAAAAACAATATCATTTTCCGTAAGGAGGACATCTTTTATAATTTTTCAACGCTAGCGTTTATGGCGGCGGCGAGTACGGCGCGTTTCAGCAAGCTGATTGCGAAGAAACGAGCTAGTTTCGCGAGTGCTGAGCTTGTTCACCCGTATGAGGCTTAATAATAAAATATTAGGTTTACTACACAAATAAACTTGATGAATAAAGGGTAAGGAGTTCATGCAAAAACAAGAAAAATTAGAAACATTGTATTTGGATTTAAAAGATAATTTATTCAATTATTTTTAAAAATACATTATAATTAGTACAACACACATACAACACACACACACACAATTATTCTAAATCCATTTTAACATGATCAAAATAAAAGTTTTTCATAAGTTTAACATTATGAAGAGCACAAGCAGTTTTATATCGTCCATTGTGATTTGTGCATACTGTCACTATTTTCTGTTTGGGCTGATCGTCATCCTCGTGTGGGTACCCCAATTCATGTATATCAACTACATTAAATCTAAAGCGTTTAAGCCACTCTTTTCTCTGTTCACCTCTAACATAAACTCTAACAGCATTAAGTAGTCCCTCTCGAAGAATTTTTCCCACATCAGTGTAGGGAACTTTGCCAGATTTCCATCTTAGTCCGTGGTAACAACGTTCCAACCATGTATTTTCTCTTTTGTACTTATCTCTGAGTCTCCTCCAATTACATGGTTCATGAAATAAAATCACCACAAGTGCCGAACATTCGTCTAAAGGTAGTATGGCAAGCTCTTTGATAACGGGTTCATTTACAGACTGTTTAAACCCCTGCATATCTACTACGTATTCCATCTTTTAGATGTCTTTACGCTTTGGCTGTCTGGAAAATACTGAATTGTAACCACACTTCCTACTTATTAAATATTTTTGTAACCATATGGATAGCTTTTATCTAATCCCACGAATCGTCTCTTCCCATAAACAGGTTTAAATATTTTACTCTCTTCTTGCGTTACAACATCGTGAAATTTAGTACGTCTTATAGAGTCGAACGTTAGAAGAATAGGTGGTATTTAACCTGTAACTAGATCCCGTATAGACTCGAAATTAATTTTCTCACTGTTTGAATAATTTAATCGTATACCTTTAACTTTACATACACAGGATTCCGTACCATCTGATTTTTTAATTTTGTACGCATAAAATTTTGGACCTCCAGACACAAAAGATGTTATATAACTACCGGATCCATAACATGATAATTCATCCGTCATATCACCCAAAAGAGTACCTGTAGGTGGTTCATATTCGTCGGGATCACCACGACTTACATAAATGATCGAATCTGTATCATAGTATAAAACGCGATCTCCTAGAGGCTGTAAATAGGTGTTAAGTTTAAGTCGGGCCCCCGCTGTAGTGCACCTGCGATGACAACATTAATATAGGGTGATATTTCTGAAACCTCACCCCTATAGCACCATGAAACATATAAAGTATCGTCGTTTGCTGGTAGATAGGATATAACTATGATTTCTGAGCTAAGTAGCATTTCCAAAAATCTTTGCGGCTCTGTTACAATTTCTGTTTTTGGCATATTTTCCTTCTGGCCAAATTTACCCCACAAGAAATTCAGGCAAATTTTCGACACAGAACGTTTTCCCGGATTGGTGCTTATCTCGTTTTTATCCAATTTTATTCCTTCAGCTTGTTCAAACTCTCGAATATATCGATCTATTGCACCTTGATCGTTATTACACTCTGAAGGAAAGCCTGATGCTAGTGTTTTTTGTTTAAAGAATTCATCAATATAACCTTGAAACAAACCACCTTCACTAGTGGCTGAGTTATACTGTGTCATTTTATACTGCCATATTTCAAAAACTTTTCGTATTTTATATCCGAATTTCACAGCTGTTTTTATTTCGTCAGATACCCACGTGCCTGTTAATGTCCTTTCGGCTTCATTTTCATGATAACAGTCTTCTTGCACTTCGTCTTCAGCACATTTAAGACATAGAGGAAAAATTAATTTTCCATGCATTTTTACAGCTAGAATAGGGTGATATAAATTTTGTGGTGGTAATATATCACACATAATGAGACCATCAACTTTATTGATATTATTTATATCACCCATAAAATCCAGACATTCATCTTCTCCAACATATAATTTTGGATGACCCACAGGATATTTACCACGCTTACATATGTAAGGGTAAAGCGAGCAAATATCGATATACTTAATTTTTTCAGCATCTTTAACATCATAAACTTTAACAGTATTACCTGTTCTTCCACCAAAAAACGCATTTCTAGGGTTCAGCGGGTCATGCATTTTAAGTTTAGCTTCATTAACAAAGTTGCGTATAGTTTCGTTCTCTGAGCACTCCTTATCAAACTCACATTCCCACTTTGCTATCAAATAATAGCTAGCCAGCCTTATTTTACGTGATATTTTACAGGTTCGGTCATAACGATCTTCCATTGTTTCACTATCTGTTACTAGTCTTACACCTCTGTTAATACGATGACAACGTGGGCAGCCATGCCAATAACAACCATGAAATTGTAAAACGATACCTTTGCTATTAGACTGTTCAGGTGGAATAAATCCGTCGACAGTGAAGCCTTCTGGAAGTCGTTTCTCTTGGCAACGATCTGCTTGTTCTATATTGGTATTCAATGACTTTTCCATCCATTTTAACCATAGCAATGCTTTAATTGATTGTTTATTTGCTCGCCTATAGCCAGATTGTGGTATACCGCCAATACTTTCCGGTTTTAAGAAATTTTTTCTATACACGCGTAAACATGATGATGCAATTGTTGAGGCCTCGGTGAAAGGATCAACATTGGAACACTTTAAAAAAGTCTCGCGAAAAGCTAAAGAGGCTAGTCTTAAAATTTTAACGTCTTGTTTACAATATTTCAAAATTTCTTTTTCAAAATCGAAAATATATTTCTGTTGTTTCTGGTCGTTATACCACTCTATAAAACTTTCCCGATCTTTAGTACCCATAGTATTAGGTGAATAAGCATCAATCGGAGGCATTTCACCAACATAATTTTGGTTTTCAGGTGTATTAAATAGATGCGGGAAAGTTCCTTTTTCAATCTGTGTTAAACCATAAACTTTTGGTAATGCACTAAGCGGCATGTGAAAGTAATTTAAACTATCTAAAAATTTAACATTCATAAACTCCATTACAACTATTTTTGTACCGTTTAGTATGACTGAAGGTTTAACACATACATCTTTTCTCTCAGCAATATATTTTAAAATAAATTGACTATCAAAACCTTGTGCGTTATGTGCCAAGCATATAATCTGTTTGAATGAGTGCTTTTTCTCAAACACTAAATCAGTAAACTGTTTGATAGAATCGATTTTAAAAACATATTCTCGTATACCACATTGTGGACAGTACATAGAAATATCCGTGTCCTTATTACAAAAGCTACAAACCTGCTGCACTACACACAAATTCGGTACATGGATTTTAATTTTTTCATTACCCTCTACTCTTTCACGTTGCTGCGATTCGAAATCATAAAAGAAAAATAAAGTATTTGTGTGCTTAGTGTATTGAACCGGTTGTACGTAACAGAAATGACTTGGTGGTAATATCTCGTTATAAATCTTACAGTATGATTTCCCACATACATGTTGACCATCTTTAACCCTAACAGTTTTATAGCATGTTGAGCAAACTTTTACGGCCTGACATACTGATATTCGTCTGTCAAAAGATTTGGGTTTTTCGTGATTTTTATAACAATTATTACCGAAAAAGTCTCTATTACAAAGTCTACAAGATAATTTAACATTTTCCGAATCACAAGGTGGACTTTGGAAACATTTACTACATTTCTGCGAGCAATTATGATTTTCGACTTTAGAGAAAATTTTGTTACATGGAATACAAACCCTCTACTATCTGCTGCTGCAAGTAAATTTAGTATAGGTTGATAATGTTTTTTTTCCTGGTAATACATTATTCTTAAAGTGTGTCTGACTATTATTATTTACATCTAAAACAAAATTTGTACCATCATACAAGGGTCTGTCACCACGTCCAAATCTTTGAAACGCGTAAACAACTATAGCAATGCCGCTTGTGGCAAAATAAATTTGAAACTTGTGAACCTCATTTAAGCCACAACCTGTTTCAGGAATGGTTACACATGCTGCACTCGCAAGGTTTTGAGCATATTCTTTTTGATAATTTTGTCTTTCCGAACGCCTAATTTTTTCCCACTCATTTTGGAGGCCACCTGTGCGAATCTGGCCACGTATAGCGAAAACATATGCAGCTGCTAGAGATCTTGGCAAACATAAATTATCGTTGTTTGCAATCGTTAGTATGGATTTTATAAAAACGGTTTCATGTGTTAAAGGTACACGTCCGTGCCCTACTGGAACAGATACTATACTACAAGATACTAACAGAGAATCATCGATTTCGAAATTATCGGAGCTTTGTGTGATACTCGCAAGTTTATGCCATGTGTCGTTAGATGTAAAGTCATTTACACGTCTGAATGATATCCATGCAGGTCCATGAACAAATCTCTCAGATTCCATAGTAACACCTATAAAATCTTCAGGACTTGCTCTGCTACATACATTTTCATGTAATTCATACATGGCTCTCTCGAGCCATTGATATATATTTGCGTCAGAAGGTGGTGGCCTGATTGCAACATGTAATGATCGTCCGTGGAGACCAAAACGCCGATAATATTTTGTACTTTCATCAGTTATTATGATGTGTGGCTCATCTTCTTCTTCTACATTTTCTCCTTTATTTTCTGTATCTTCTTCTGCACTTTCTGTATCTACGGCCAAGGTACATCCCCTTTTAGAATAACCCCAAAATTTTGTCCGTTCTTTGCTCCGACGCTTAGTTTTCGAGATATCGGCAAAAATCGATATTTTCACACTTTTTTTCAATAATGTACAATGTATACTCGGATTCTATGCAGAAAATGCGTATTTTTTAGTATAATCCCGGATTTTCAACCGTTTTCTCTACGATGCTAAGTTTGCAGGGTATTGGTATTGGTAAAAATCGATACCTCCCCCCACCCTTTTCGATAATGTACTATGTGCCATTCGTTTCTACGTCCAAAGTACATCCCCTTTTAGAATAAATCCAAAATTTTGTCCGTTCTTCGCTCCGACGCTTAGTTTTCGAGATATCGGCAAAAATCGATATTTTCACATTTTTTTTTCAATAATGTACAATGTACACTCGGATTCTATGCAGAAAATGCGTATTTTTTAGTATAATCCCGGATATTCAACCGTTTTTCTCTACGATGCTAAGTTTGCAGGGTATTGGTATTGGTAAAAATCGATACCTCTGTTGAAATAATAGGTGAGGATGGATGGGACACAGGGCTTGTTCAAATAAGCCACTCTGGATTAACTATAACAACCTTTATTGTGCAGCTCTCTCCATAATACATCTGCTCTCGGCAGAGGACGGCGAACGAGTGAGTGCCCGCTTCGGCCGCTCGCTCTCGCTAGCTCTCCAGCTATGCTCGCGTGATGGCGCCACGCATGCGCTCTCTATTTCGCACGCTGACATAAATGTACACGTATTCTAACACGCCTCCTTACATTTATGTTTCTCGCAATTACAATATTCTTTAAATCAAATTCAATAAACTTCTCAAGTTTTCAAACCTTACTCGTCCAAGAGCCTTTGTCAAAATATCTGCAACATTTTTCTCTGTACTGACCTTAACAATATCAATTAATCCATTAACATAATTCTCATTTACAAAATGATAATGTACTTCTATGCACTTTGGTTTCTTTGTAAAATTACCAAATTTCGCAATGCTCACAGCGCCAGAATTGTCTTCATAAATATTTACAGGTTTCTTAATTTCTACTTTAAAGTCACTTAACAAGTCTTTTAGTAATATTACTTCACTTACTGCTTCAGACAGTGCGACATATTCAACAGCTGTCGAAGACTTAGTTACACTTCCTTGTTTCCTCGATTTCCAATATATTACATTTCCATACAACTTAACAATATATCCAGTTGTCGACTTTCTGTCTACACAGTTTCCTGCCCAATCGGCATCTACATGACATTCAAGAATATCTACATTATTGTTTTTCTTAAATCTTAATTTTAAACTTTTAGTTAAATATAAATATTTTAAAATTCTTAAAGCATATTTATAATGTGTCTCATCATAACAATTCTGAAATCTACTCAAATAATTTACGCTATAACTTATATCTAGTCTTGTTCCTGAGCTAATATACAAAAGTGTTCCTATCAAATTTCTATACTTTATTTTCTCATCTATCTCTTCAGCGGGTTCTAACTTTAAATTTTGTTCCATTGGAGTCTCATACAATTTTGCTTGTTCAATCTGATATTTTCTAGCTAACGATTCAATATACTTTTCCTGATCTAAGGACATCTCATTTTTGTTTTCATCATATTCAATATTAATACCTAAATACATACTCACTTTATCTAAATCTTTCATCTGAAATCTTTCTTCTAACATTCCTTTTATGTAATTCAAATTTTGTCTTTTCTTACAACATATTAACAAATCATCCACAAATATAATTAAATATATAATCTCATCTCTTTCTCTTAAAGTATACAAACAATAATCATGTTCGCTTCTTACAAATCCTAAAGAACTTAAATAATTATCAAGACACTCATACCAAGCTCTTGGGCTTTCTCGCAAACCATACAACGCTTTATTTAATTTACAAACCCTTTCTGTTCCATCCTCATAACCTTCAGGCTGTTTAACAAATACTTTTGATTTAACTTTACCATTTAAAAACGCTGTTTCTACATCCATTTGCTCAATTAACAATCCGTTTTGGCAGCAATACGATAACAATACTTTCAAAGTTTGTGTTTTCGCAACAGGTGAATAAATGTCATCCAATACATCTGTTTGTTGGTAACCTCTTACCACTATTCTCGCTTTATATATATTTTCATCTTTTTTAGTATAAATCCATTTTAAATCTAATATCTTTTCATTCTTTGGTTTTTCAACTAATACCCATGTTTTATTTTTCTCTAAACTATTCATTTCTTTGTTCATAGCTTCTACCCAAAAACTAGACTCATTACTATCTATAGCTTCTTTAAAGCTTACAGGACTATCTGCACTACAATAATTTACATAAATACATCGCCTATATACATAATTATCATCAAATCTACTAGGCTTTTTACTCGTTCTTTGTGACCTTCTTAAATCAGTTACTTCTTTAGCTTCATTTTCAGCATTTTCTATATTATTCAAATTTTCATTTATATTTTCTACATGTTCATTTTCTTTATCAACATTTTTATTTAAACTCTCATTTTCTAAATCACTATCATCTAAGCCAATACATATTACATCTTCCTCAACGACATCAACGTGTCTTGCAACAATGACTATATTGTTTATCAAAACTCTATACCCTGTTACATCATAACCTATCAACGTTCCTAACTCAGCCTTCCTATCCCATTTCGAATTTCTTTTGTTTTCCGGTACTCTAACAAATACTTTACTTCCGTATAATTTTAAATGCTTCGGTGTCTGGTTTTTCATTTAAAAATATCTCATAAGGAGATTTATTTCTAACTAAGGTGTTAGCAATAGTTCTATTTTTTAAATAGGCTGCGGCGCAGACTACTTCTGGCCAAAATCTTCTTTCGATCTTAGACTCAGCTAACAAACACCTTGTACTATCCATAACCGTCCTATTGTACCTTTCTGCTGTACCGTTAAGCTCATGTACATAAGGTGGACATGTTTCTATTTCAATTCCCTTTTCTCTACATAATTTATACATGTCTTTATTCAAATATTCAGTACCATTATCACACCTTAATTTCTTAATTTTCTTTCCAGTCTTATTTTCAACTAAATTTATATATTCAATAAATTTATCATGTACTTCGTCTTTAGACTTAATTGCATAAATTTTTGTTAATTTACTAAAATCATCAATAAAAGTTATGAAATACTTTTCTCCTTTATAACCTACTGTATTGTGTGGTCCATTCAAATCTGTATGTACTATTTCTAATATATCTTTCGCTCTTTTCCTATTATTCTCAAACGGGATATTGTGCATTTTGTTTTCAATACACGTAGCACATTTATAGTAATCTGATTCTATTTCGTTAGGCAAACCTTAAACATGATTTTTACACATTGTTTATAAATAGTTAAAATTAACGTGCCCTAGAGTTCTATGCCATTTTTCCTTTAAAGTCATTTTCTCATTTTTAACTGTCAAATTTGATTCTCTTGTTCTTTTTCAATAAAACTAGTCATTTTATACATTCTATCTTTTTTCCAAGCTATCGCAATTAATTTATTATTTTTATTATAAATTTTACCACTATCACCGATACATACCACTTTACATTTATCAGTTACTTTAGCAAAACTCATTAAATTTCTGTCCATATCTTTTACGTAAAATACATTTTCTAATTCTATATCTATCTCTTCATTAAACGTTTTGAATTTACTTTTTACATGACCTACTTTTGTTGCTTTCAAAATTCTACCGTCTCCTACTTTTACATTAATCGGTTCTTTCAATACAATTGCATCATTAAAATAATTTTCGTTATTTATCACGTGGTCTGTACAACCGCTATCTAAAATCCAATCTATCTTATTTTCGTTTACTTTACCGTTACTTATATTCGCAGACATTATTTCTACTGAAGTGCTCAACACTTCGCTCTTCTCGGTATTTTGATGACCGCTGCTGTTGTTGTCACTGCCTCTCGCGCCTCGGCCATGCTGTCGGTATCCGCTCCTTCCACGCCGGTTGGAACTCGTTCCTCGTTGTCCTCGCTGCTGGGTGTAGCCTCTGCCGTTGCCCCCTCCTCTCTCTGGCGCACGGCTTCCTCTGCCGCCTCCTTGCTGTGGCGCGCGATTCCCGGAATTGTTTTTCGTCGGGCAATCGTATTGTATGTGTCCTACACCACCACATACATAACATGTTCTTTTCTTCTCTTCTTTCTTAAACACAAAAGCGTTCGACTTTGAATTTCCATTTTCACTCTTCTCTTTTAGTTCAGCCATTTTAATCTTATTTTTCACATATTCCACGTTTTGTTCTTCTTCTTTTAACACATCGATTAAGCCTCCTATATGGCTCATCGAGTCCGGCAATGTCCTTAACATATAATTCATTTTTTCTTTCTCCGTCACTTTTGCACCAGCTTCTTTTAAATCGTTCACTGATTTTTCAAATTCGTTAAAGAATTCTGTTGAACTATCAAAGTCTTTTAGTTTCAAATTTTCTAATTTATTTCTACACAGTATCTGGAGAGCTGTTCATTCTTTCAAATATGTGCTATCGAATTTCTTCATAATATCAAACGCCGTTTCTTTATCACTTATGAATTCCATTTGTTTGTTTGAGATCGCACTATAAATATAATTTATAGCTTGCACGTCTTTTTCGTCCCAATCAACTTTGTCCGCATCCACTTTTGCACGTGTAACTACAATATCACACTTTTTCATTTTTAAATACATTAGTATGCGTTTCTTCCAATTGCTGTATTCTTGCCCATCAAAAATCGGTATTTTTACTTCCTGCATGTTTTCTTCCTTTTTATCTTCTTTAATTTCAATATCAAAAAACTCTTCTTCACTATCAGTTCCACTTGACTTTTCACTTTTTACTTCCCGAGGCTCTGTCTTTACACTCATGCGTTTTTCTTTGTTCTTGCGCTTACCATGCGCTAAACTTAAAATCACTTTTCCTTGTCGTGGAATTTAAAGTGTGTTACTGCTCTCACAAGGAGAAACAGTACCGCAACTAAAAATAACGACAACAACCAAGCACTCTGCTACCATGTTGAAATAATGGGTGAGGATGGATGGGACACAGGGCTTGTTCAAATAAGCCACTCTGGATTAACTATAACAACCTTTATTGTGCAGCTCTCTCCATAATACATCTGCTCTCGGCAGAGGACGGCGAACGAGTGAGTGCCCGCTTCGGCCGCTCGCTCTCGTTAGCTCTCCAGCTATGCTCGCGTGATGGCGCCACACATGCGCTCTCTATTTCGCACGCTGACATAAATGTACACGTATTCTAACAACCTCCCCCCACCCTTTTCGATAATGTACTATGTGCCATTCGTTTCTACGGCCAAAGTACATCCCCTTTTAGAATAACCCCAAAATTTTGTCCGTTTTTCGCTTCGACGCTTAGTTTTCGAGATATCGGCAAAAATCGATATTTTCACATTTTTTTTCAATAATGTACAATGTACACTCGGATTCTATGCAGAAAATGCGTATTTTTTAGTATAATCCCGGATTTTCAACCGTTTTCCTCTACGATGCTAAGTTTGCAGGGTATTGGTATTGGTAAAAATCGATACCTCCCCCCACCCTTTTCGATAATGTACTATGTGCCATTCGTTTCTACGTCCAAAGTACATCCCCTTTTAGAATAACCCCAAAATTTTGTTTTTTTTCGCTCCGACGCTTAGTTTTCGAGATATTGGCAAAAATCGATATTTTCGTACTTTTTTCCAATAATGTACAATGTACACTCGGATTCTATGCAGAAAATGCGTATTTTTTAGTGTAACCCCAGATTTTCAACCGTTTTTCTCTCTATGTAAATAATAATATGTAATTATTTAAATAATAATCTAATAAAATATCCTCAGCAGGAATAAAATCTTTTTTAGAAGGATAAAGATTATATTATTGCACTAATGTGTTCCAGACATAAGCGGATGTTGATATCATTGTTTCTGCAAGCGTTTGTGGGAACAGGTGAAATAAGATTTTTTCTAACATTTATGTATGTAATGAAATATCCTATGCAGAAATAAAACTTTTTTAGAAGGAAATGATTATATTTTTTACTAATCTGGTCCAGACGTGAGCGGTAGTCAAGATCATTTTTCTACAAACGCTTGTGGGAACAGTTGAAAAAAATATTTTCTGCACACGTTTGTGTGAACGAGTGTGCAAAGATTTTCACATTCGCGACTGACTTAGGCCTGCAGTTTTGAATGATAGCACAAAAATTATGGGAGGGAAGTCTCTGCAGCAACCAGTCTAGATCCAAGTGCCGAACTAGCCACATTGTCTCTCTACTGTTCTATTTTTTTTTTCAACTTAGTTTTTGACAACTCTTTTCTTTTTTGTGCTAAAGTGAACTTAGTTTTTTGTGTTAATCGAAATATATAGATTTTGTGAAAATGGAGATTCTGAACGACGTGAATCTCGACATAATGAATTTAGATATTATGGACGTTGACATCCATGGCGAGCCGATGCCTGATTTATTGTTCAATCAGGTGCTCGACGATGTGCTCGATTTAGAGGAGGAACGTGCAGCACAAGTGCGTGAAGATGCTGCTTTCGCCGATCTAGTGGGACGAGGACGACGGCGACGATGACGGCAATGAAGAAGATGAAGGATACTATACGGACTCTGATGCGGGAATCAACATAGACAATATTGATCTCGATCGTATGCCTGTTGAAGTGGTATCAGAGTCCAATGAAGACGATGATGAAGACGAAGAAGAAGTACAACAACCGATCGATGTGGACTCTGATGCTGAGACCATCGAAAATGTTCGGGACGTTGATGTGCGCGATATTGACTACGATCCTGCAATGGATATAGATAACGACGACGACGACGACGACGACGATGACGACGATAACAATATAGAAGAGGCTGTTAAATGTGAGGTGGCTATACGTCAGCTCTTAAAAGTACGGAAATCGTATTTTGATTCCGCGAAGAGACTTTTAAAATTACAAATACAGAAGGAGGAAAAAAATACGCGCACGCCTCGCACGAATGCAACGGCGCGTTCGGCGGAATCGACATCGAATAAACGATGTACCGCGTCGACGGCGTGATATGTGTTTTGGGTGCGGTAAGCCATTTTGGCTTCAAAGAACACGGTGCTGGATTCGGTGTGCAATGTGTGGTGGTTGGTTGTGTCCTGATTGCAACGAGGAGTCTCTACATTGTCAGGATGAGAGAGGATTATTTCACCAATAAAATGAGGAGAAACCACATTGATTAAAAAAGTAAACATTTGTTAATCTTTAACGCATGTATTCAACCATTTCTTAAATTTTGTATATATTTTATTTTTTAATTTTTTATATATTTTATTTTTAAAGTATTAATAAATAGACTTATTAATAATTATTAAAATTAATAAAAATTTATTTATAATAAATAAGTTATTAAAAATTTTGTTTTTTAAAAAATTGAAAACAGAAATCTTATATTTTTAGCATTAGATTTCTAATATATTTTTTATTATCAAAAATTATTAAAAATTAACGAAATTTAATGAAAGATATTAATAATCTATTACTAAAAGTATAAGACTTCGGTTTTATTTTAATTTAAAAAAATAAAATTTTTAATAACTTATTTTTTATAAATAAATTTTTAATAATTCTAATGATTATTAATAAATCTATTTATTTGTTGAAAATTAAGAAGATAAGGCATAATACATTAACAGCACACTCATGCGAGCGCTCTCATGAGAGCGCTAATTCATGTACCGCATTGGGCGTCATAGAGTCTGCGTCTGACACAGCCCGCTGCAGCAGGCAGACTGCCTGCAAGTGCAGTCAGAGTGACTACTCGGCTTGGACGCTCCCTCCACTAGTATCCGAGGAGTGGGGAGGCGCAGTCTAACTCGTGTCTCGCTGCAGTTGCAGCCAGTCTGCCTGCTGCAGCGGGCCGTGTCGGACGCAGGCTCTATGACGCTCGCCGGCACATACGAGACAACACCCCACTTATAAATGCATATTTGTATATTTTTGTTATTTTTTGTTTTTCAGCAGGAGTCACACATCCTCGACCGAGACTGTTCGAACGTGCCATGGACATTGCAGTGATTATTATTATTAATAAAAAATATAAATATATTTTTTATGTTGAAACTATCGATTATTATTATTAATAAAAATATAAATATATTTTTTATGCTAAAAAGTGTTAATAAAAATATCCGTATTTATTTATAAAAATAAAGTTGTTTTAGTGGTGTTTTCAGTCTCTCTCTCTCTCTCTCTCTCTCTCTCTCTCTCTCTCTCTCTCTCTCTCTCTCTCTCTCTCTCTCTCTCTCTCTCTCTCTCTCTCTCTCTCTCTCTCTCTCTCTCTCTCTCTCTCTCTCTCTCTCTCTCTCTCTCTCTCTCTCTCTCTTCCTCTCTCTTTCATTTCAGAGTGGCACTTTGGGGCAGATGTAACCTAAGCCATTTTCCCTGATGGTGGGGTTTCCCCTCCCTCAGAGGGTAGTGGCTCAGAGGGTAGGTCACCCTGCATCATTACCCGCCTGGTAGTGGGGGTCCCCCACCCCTCACTCAGGTGGATAGTGGTGGGGGGTTTGTTTGTCTGCCCCAAAGTGCCACTATAACTACTAATATATTTATTCGTTATTCAATAATAATAATAAATACATAATAAATTATTAGTTTTAGACTATTTAGAATATGAGCAAAATTATATGGAATACATGATTAATTTAGTATCAGATAAAATTATTGAAAAAGATAAATTAAAGAAACTAAATCATCAGTCAAAAGAAAAAAAAGAAAACAACAGAACAATAAAAATAAAAACCTCAAAATTGGAAAACTTAAAGTTGACAAAATTTTAGAAGAATTTAAAAATCTTTCTTTACAATAATTGAATTTTGTTTTTTAGGTAAATTTTTATATAATTATTAATTAATTAATTTTTTGAATTAATTTTTAGTTAATTAATACAACAATATTTTTTCTTTCATTTAGGACAATGGAATATACAAATAACGTTGGAAAATTTTAAATAGTATATCAGAAAATATTAAATACAAAAAAAAAAAAAAAAAAAAAATTCAAAAATTGAATAAATCGTTTCGAAGAATTTAACTTATTATCAGGTAATTCAAATCATTTAATTATTAAATTTAATTTTACAAAATATATATTATATTATAAAAAAATATACTTTTATTGTAACAATTTTAATGTTTTCTCAAATTTTATAGTGACAAAGACAGTAGATTAGGCCTACTGGAGATACCACTTAAAAATAAAACGCATCTTTCTATTTACCTCCAAGGTGATGTCGAAAAAATAGAATAAAATATATAATTTTCAATATATTTTCTTAATATATAATTAATGTAGTTTTCTCAATAATCCATTCTTTCGTTTCAGAAATTAAGAATTAAAAACGACTCTTAAGTGTTACATTTGTATAAACTATCATCCATACAAAATATGAAAAATACCATATTAATACAACATATGAAAAATATCTACATTGAAAATAAATAAATTACTTATTTGTCAAAATTGGGGGGTTGACGAGCGGAGCGAGAAGGGGGGGTACCCCCTAGTGTGTATATATATATATATATATATATATATATATATATATATATATATATATATGAGGTCACTACAACTAATTTCTTATAGATATGTCGCTGAAAAATGTATATAGGGGGTATCGAGATTCGCTGATTAGGAATCTCAACTCAGATTTTCAGAATTCAAAATGGCGGATTTAAGATGTCGGACACATATTGAAATATTAATGGATTTTGCTGAAAATTTTAATTCAAACTGATGGACCTAAGATGACTAACAAAAATTGAAATTTTACTGGATTTTATAATCAATAAGTTACAAATAAAATAAGAGCTGACGTAATGAACTACATACATATTAGTAGTATAACTAGGACAGTTCTGCGACCCCCCACCACTCGGCCACCGGCCGACCTGTGTAGCGTTCTGATAGGTTGAGACGGGGAGGTGGGGCTCCGCCCACTTTCGAGAAGCTTCTACCCTTTTATTTGTAATGACGTCATCGAATAAAATTTAATCGTATTTTATTGTCACATTTTTGCATGAAGGTCAAATGTTTATTTACGAGCGACTCCCGGGCGGCGGCGGCCGGCGGCGCGCGCGCGGGGACTAGCACCTTACCGCGGTGACAAGCTGGACGACCGCGGGGATGAGCTGATTCGCGCGGAGATGAGCAAATTACCGCGGTGGCTAGCTGATTTCCACGGTCATTAGCATAAACCGCGTGTAAGTATATTTACCGCGTTGATGAGCTGACTTTCGCGGGCATTAGTCTATCGTCGCTGGTAAGATATTTACCGCGCGTTTATTTTTGCGAGGTAGCCTGCATTTTGATGAGGCTCTAACTCAGTAAGTGTATTTCGGCTATAGCATGCTGACAATGACTCACAAAACTTAATAGTATATCATAGAATTTTACCCGGTAAATCGAAATACTGTTTTGGTTAACTGCATATACAAACGATAAGAGTGACGGCGTCGATGGAAACCCTAGATATAATACTTATTGAAGTGGTCCATACAAAGGAGGCAAGAAGAAAAGTATTTCACTCTTGCCAGCAACCCCGACACGGACGACGTCATCGCATGCTGTGCAGGTTGAAACGTGCTTTCTGGTATGAGTATTTTGTGGGCATTAGTCTATCGTCGCTAGTAAGATATTTATCGCGAGAGAGCTAGAGAAAGAGAGAGAGAGAGAGAGAGGGGGTTTTCGAGGTAGCTTGCATATATGACGTGACTGTTAATCAAATTTAAAGATGTAAAAAATAAGATGGAGGTAAATGAAAGGATTTGAAGAAGGGATTTTAGGAATATTAAGATTAAGAAATTGTATTACATTAAATGTTTATTTAAAAAATAAAAACTTGAAAACTAATACAATGTAATAATATAACATGTGATTCTTACATTATAAAGTGACGGACAAGTTTGGTTCTCAAAAAATAAATAAGAAGACTTAAAACTAATACATGTTTCATGTTATCTTAAAATCGAGATAAAAAAATACTGTTATAACTATGAAACTGATGTAGGCCTTATTTTTAATATGATATGAAATTTTATAAGATACTTATTATAAAATAAAAAACTATTAAAAAATTTAAACTGAACTTTTTAAAAAGAAAAAAAAAACTTAAAATTTAATATAGAGTAATACAATATAGAATTCTTAAATTATAAAAGTGGCTGGCAAGTTGAAAAATCGAGATTAATAATACTGTTATAGGCATGAATGTGATTTGCGACAGTCCCTATAATCGCTTCTTATCTTTATCCCTTAGCGAGATATTGGTAAAAGAAAGTAATAGAGTTACGTAGAATATTCATGAAGTTTATTAAACATAATTTTTATAAGTTTCACGTAATATAGGATATTCATAAAGTTTATTGAACATCATTTTTACAAGTTTCGTGTAAGTTTTTCATATTATATTAGCATTAAGCGTATATTGTATACAATCTCTTCTTAAAGATCGATCGCTCCAGCGATGACTTATTTATCATGATAATATTTTATGAGCAATAGTATATTCTTAGGTGCACAATTTTCCTTGTAAGCAAGTCTATGATGTGGACATAGTTGATCCAACACTTCAAATTTGAGTCTCTATAGTGATGGGTAGCGCATATACTCTATAGCATAAAAAAGGTGTTACTCTGAGGCATAAGAAGGTGTCACTCCATGACATAAAAAAGATGTCACTCTATGACATAAAATAGGTGTTACTCTTTGATATAAAAAAGATGTCACTCTATGACATAAAAAAGCCGTTACTCTATAACATAAAAAAGTGTTTCTCTATGACATAAAATAGGTGTTACTCTATGACATAAAAGAGATGTTACTCTATAACATAAA
The DNA here is from genome assembly GCA_036365515.1 of Torymus aiolomorphi. Classification (NCBI taxonomy): domain Eukaryota; kingdom Metazoa; phylum Arthropoda; class Insecta; order Hymenoptera; family Torymidae; genus Torymus; species Torymus aiolomorphi. The sequence goes on along the minus strand of CM070875.1, from coordinate 111,395,830 downwards.
AAAGATGTCACTCTATGACATAAAAAAGGTGTTACTCTATGACATAAAAAAGGGTTCACTCTATGACATAAAAGAGATGTTACTCTATAACATAAAAAAGATGTCACTCTATGACATAAAAAAGGTGTTACTCTATGACATAAAAAAGGGGTCACTCTATGACTAAAAAAAGATGTCACTCTATGACATAAAAAAGGTGTTACGCTATGGCATAAATAAGGTGTTACTCTATAACATAAAAAAGTGTTACTCTATGACATAAAATAGGTGTTACTCTATGACATAAAAAAGATGTTACTCTATAACATAAAAAAGATGTCACTCTATGACATAAAAAAGGTGTTACTCTATGACATAAAAAAGGTGTCACTCTATGACATAAAAAAGATGTCACTCTATGAAATAAAAAAAAGGTGTTACTCTATAGCATAAATAAGGTGTTACTCTATAACATTAAAAAGGTGTTACTCTATAGCATAAAAAAGCTGTTACTCTATAACATAAAAAAGTGTTCTCTATGACATAAAATAGGTGTTACTCTATGACATAAAAGAGATGTTACTCTATAACATAAAAAAGATGTCACTCTATGACATAAAAAAGGTGTTACACTATGACATAAAAAAGTGTTACTCTATGATATAAAATAGATGTTATTCTATGACATAAAAGAGATGTTACTCTATAACATAAAAAAGATGTCACTCTATGACATAAAAAAGGTGTTACTCTATGACATAAAAAAGGGGTCACTCTATGACATAAAAAAGATGTCACTCTATGACATAAAAAGGCATAAATAAGGTGTTACTCTATGACATAAAAAAGGTGTCACTCTATGACACAAAAAAGATGTCGCTCTATGACATAAGAAAAAAGATGTTACTCTATAGCATAAAAAAGGTGTTACTCTATGACATAAAAAAGATGTCACTCTATGACATAAAAAAGCTGTTACTCTATAACATAAAAAAGTGTTACTCTATGACATAAAATAGGTGTTACTCTTTGATATAAAAAAGATGTTACTCTATAACGTAGAAAAGATGTCACTCTATGACATAAAAAAGCCGTTACTCTATAACATAAAAAAGTGTTACTCTATGACATAAAATAGGTGTTACTCTATGACATAAAAGAGATGTCACTCTATGACATAAAAAAGATGTCACTCTATGACATAAAAAAGCTGTTACTCTATAACATAAAAAAGTGTTACTCTATGACATAAAATAGGTGTTACTCTTTGATATAAAAAAGATGTTACTCTATAACATAAAAAAGATGTCACCCTATGACATAAAAAAGCCGTTACTCTATAACATAAAAAAGTGTTACTCTATGACATAAAATAGGTGTTACTCTATGACATAAAAGAGATGTTACTCTATAACATAAAAAAGATGTCACTCTATGACATAAAAAAGGTGTTACTGTATGACATAAAAAAGGGGTCACTCTATGACATAAAAAAGATGTCACTCTATGACATAAAAAAGGGGTCACTCTATGACATAAAAAAGGGGTCACTCTATGACATAAAAGAGATGTTACTCTATAACATAAAAAAGATGTCACTCGATGACATAAAAAAGGTGTTACTCTATGACATAAAAAAGGGGTCACTCTATGACATAAAAAAGATGTCACTCTATGACATAAAAAAGGTGTTACTCTATGGCATAAATAAGGTGTTACTCTATAACATAAAAAAGTGTTACTCTATGACATAAAATAGGTGTTACTCTATGACATAAAAAAGATGTTACTCTATAACATAAAAAAGATGTCACTCTATGACATAAAAAAGGTGTTACTCTATGACATAAAAGAGGTGTCACTCTATGACATAAAAAAGATGTCACTCTATGACATAAAAAAAAGGTGTTACTCTATAGCATAAATAAGGTGTTACTCTATAACATTAAAAAGGTGTTACTCTATAGCATAAAAAAACTGTTACTCTATAACATAAAAAAGTGTTCTCTATGACATAAAATAGGTGTTACTCTATGACATAAAAGAGATGTTACTCTATAACATAAAAAAGATGTCACTCTATGACATAAAAAAGGTGTTACACTATGACATAAAAAAGTGTTACTCTATTATATAAAATAGGTGTTATTCTATGACATAAAAGAGATGTTACTCTATAACATAAAAAAGATGTCACTCTATGACATAAAAAAGGTGTTACTCTATGACATAAAAAGGGGTCACTCTATGACATAAAAAAGATGTCACTCTATGACATAAAAAAGGTGTTGCTCTATGGCATAAATAAGGTGTTACTCTATGACATAAAAAAGGTGTCACTCTATGACACAAAAAAGATGTGGCTCTATGACATAAGAAAAAAGATGTTACTCTATAGCATAAAAAAGGTGTTACTCTATGACATAAAAAAGATGTCACTCTATGACATAAAAAAGCTGTTACTCTATAACATAAAAAAGTGTTACTCTATGACATAAAATAGATGTTACTCTTTGATATAAAAAAGATGTTACTCTATAACATAGAAAAGATGTCACTCTATGACATAAAAAAGCCGTTACTCTATAACATAAAAAAGTGTTACTCTATGACATAAAATAGGTGTTACTCTATGACATAAAAGAGATGTTACTCTATAACATAAAAAAGATGTCACTCTATGACATAAAAAAGGTGTTACTCTATGACATAAAAAAGGGGTCACTCTATGACATAAAAAAGATGTCACTCTATGGCATAAAAAAGGTGTTACTCTATGACATAAAAAAGGTGTCACTCTATGACACAAAAAAGATGTCACTCTATGATATAAGAAAAAAGATGTTACTCTATAGCATAAAAAAGGTGTTACTCTATGACATAAAAAAGGGGTCACTCTATGACATAAAAAAGATATCACTCTATGACATAAAAAAGGTGTTACTCTATGGCATAAATAAGGTGTTACTCTATAACATAAAAAAGGTGTCACTCTATGACACAAAAAAGTTGTCGCTCTATGACATAAGAAAAAAGATGTTACTCTATAGCATAAAAAAGGTGTTACTCTATGACATAAAAAAGATGTCACTCTATGTCATAAAAAAGCTGTTACTCTATAACATAAAAAAGTGTTACTCTATGACATAAAATAGGTGTTACTCTTTGATATAAAAAAGATGTTACTCTAAAACATAAAAAAGATGTCACTCTATGACATAAAAAAGCCGTTACTCTATAACATAAAAAAGTGTTACTCTATGACATAAAATAGGTGTTACTCTATGACATAAAAGAGATGTTACTCTATAACATAAAAAAGATGTCACTCTATGATATAAAAAAGGTGTTACTCTATGACATAAAAAAGGGGTCACTCTATGACATAAAAAAGATGTCACTCTATGACATAAAAAAGGTGTTACTCTATAGCATAAATAAGGTGTTACTCTATGACATAAAAAAGGTGTCACTCTATGACACAAAAAAGATGTCGCTCTGTGACATAAGAAAAAAGATGTTACTCTATAGCATAAGAAAGGTGTTACTCTATGATATAAAAAAGGTGTTACTCTATGACATAAAAAAGGGGTCACTCTATGACATAAAGAAGATGTCACTCTATGACATAAAAAAGGTGTTACTCTATGGCATAAATAAGATGTTACTCTATAACATAGAAAAGATGTCACTCTATGACATAAAAAAGCCGTTACTCTATAACATAAAAAAGTGTTACTCTATGACATAAAATAGGTGTTACTCTATGACATAAAAGAGATGTTACTCTATAACATAAAAAAGATGTCACTCTATGACATAAAAAAGGTGTTACTCTATGACATAAAAAAGGGGTCACTCTATGACATAAAAAAGATGTCACTCTATGACATAAAAAAGGTGTTACTCTATGGCATAAATATGGTGTTACTCTATGACATAAAAAAGGTGTCACTCTATGACACAAAAAAGATGTCGCTCTATTACATAAGAAAAAAGGTGTTACTCTATAGCATAAAAAAGGTGTTACTCTATGACATAAAAAAGATGTCACTCTATGACATAAAAAAGCTGTTACTCTATAACATAAAAAAGTGTTACTCTATGACATAAAATAGGTGTTACTCTTTGATATAAAAAAGATGTTACTCTATAACATAGAAAAGATGTCACTCTATGACATAAAAAAGCCGTTACTCTATAACATAAAAAAGTGTTACTCTATGACATAAAATAGGTGTTACTCTATGACATAAAAGAGATGTTACTCTATAACATAAAAAAGATGTCACTCTATGACATAAAAAAGGTGTTACTCTATGACATAAAAAAGGGGTCACTCTATGACATAAAAAAGATGTCACTCTATGGCATAAAAAAGGTGTTACTCTATGACATAAAAAAGGTGTCACTCTATGACACAAAAAAGATGTCACTCTATGACATAAGAAAAAAGATGTTACTCTATAGCATAAAAAAGGTGTTACTCTATGACATAAAAAAGGGGTCACTCTATGACATAAAAAAGATATCACTCTATGACATAAAAAAGGTGTTACTCTATGGCATAAATAAGGTGTTACTCTATGACATAAAAAAGGTGTTACTCTATGACACAAAAAAGATGTCGCTCTATGACATAAGAAAAATGATGTTACTCTATAGCATAAAAAAGGTGTTACTATATGACATAAAAAAGATGTCACTCTATGACATAAAAAAGCTGTTACTCTATAATATAAAAAAGTGTTACTCTATGACATAAAATAGGTGTTACTCTTTGATATAAAAAAGATGTTACTCTATAACATAAAAAAGATGTCACTCTATGACATAAAAAAGCCGTTACTCTATAACATAAAAAAGTGTTACTCTATGACATAAAATAGGTGTTACTCTATGACATAAAAGAGATGTTACTCTATAACATAAAAAAGATGTCACTCTATGATATAAAAAAGGTGTTACTCTATGACATAAAAAAGGGGTCACTCTATGACATAAAACAGATGTCACTCTATGACATAAAAAAGGTGTTACTCTATGGCATTAATAAGGTGTTACTCTATGACATAAAAAAGGTGTCACTCTATGACACAAAAAAGATGTCGCTCTATGACATAAGAAAAAAGATGTTACTCTATAGCATAAAAAAGGTGTTACTCTATGACATAAAAAAGATGTCACTCTATGACATAAAAAAGCTGTTACTCTATAACATAAAAAAGTGTTACTCTATGACATAAAATAGGTGTTACTCTTTGATATAAAAAAGATGTTACTCTATAACATAAAAAAGATGTCACTCTATGACATAAAAAAGCCGTTACTCTATAACATAAAAAAGTGTTACTCTATGACATAAAATAGGTGTCACTCTATGACATAAAAGAGATGTTACTCTATAACATAAAAAAGATGTCACTCTATGACATAAAAAAGCTGTTACTCTATAACATAAAAAAGTGTTACTCTATGACATAAAATAGGTGTTACTCTTTGATATAAAAAAGATGTTACTCTATAACATAAAGAAGATGTCACTCTATGACATAAAAAAGGTGTTACTCTATGACATAAAAAAGGGGTCACTCTATGACATAAAAAAGGGGTCACTCTATGACATAAAAAAGATGTCACTCTATGACATAAAAAAGGTGTTACTGTATGACATAAAAAAGGGGTCCCTCTATGACATAAAAAAGATGTCACTCTATGACATAAAAAAGGGGTCACTCTATGACATAAAAAAGGGGTCACTCTATGACATAAAAAAGATGTCACTCTATGACATAAAAAAGCCGTTACTCTATAACATAAAAAAGTGTTACTCTATGACATAAAATAGGTGTTACTCTATAACATAAAAGAGATGTTTCTCTATAACATAAAAAAGATGTCACTCTATGACATAAAGAAGGTGTTATGACATAAAAAAGGGGTCACTCTATGACATAAAAAAGATGTCACTCTATGACATAAAAAAGGTGTTACTCTATGGCATAAATAAGGTGTTACTCTATGACATAAAAAAGGTGTCACTCTATGACACAAAAAAGATGTCGCTCTATGACATAAGAAAAAAGATGTTACTCTATAGCATAAAAAAGGTGTTACTCTATGACATAAAAAAGGGGTCACCCTATGACATAAAAAAGATGTCACTCTATGACATAAAGAAGGTGTTACTCTATGGCATAAATAAGGTGTTACTCTATGACATAAAAAAGGTGTCACTCTATGACACAAAGAAGATGTCGCTCTATGACATAAGAAAAAGGATGTTAATCTATAGCATAAAAAAGGTGTTACTCTATGACATAAAAAAGATGTCACTCTATGACATAAAAAAGCTGTTACTCTATAACATAAAAAAGTGTTACTCTATGACATAAAATAGGTGTTACTCTTTGATATAAAAAAGATGTTACTCTATAACATAAAAAATATGTCTCTTTATGACATAAAAAAGCCGTTATTCTATAACATAAAAAAGTGTTACTCTATGACATAAAATAGGAGTTACTCTATGACATAAAAGAGATGTTACTCTATAACATAAAAAAGATGTCACTCTATGACATAAAAAAGGTGTTACTCTATGAAATAAAAAAGGGGTCACTCTATGACATAAAAAAGGGGTCACTCTATGACATAAAAAAGATGTCACTCTATGACATAAAAAAGGTGTTACTCTATGGCATAAATAAGGTGTTACTCTATAACATAAAAAGTGTTACTCTATGACATAAAATAGGTGTTACTCTATGACTTAAAAAAGATGTTACTCTATAACATAAAAAAGATGTCACTCTATGACATAAAAAAGGTGTTACTCTATGACATAAAAAGGTGTCACTCTATGACATAAAAAGGATGTCACTCTATGACATAAAAAAAAGGTGTTACTCTATAGCATAAATAAGGTGTTACTCTATAACATTAAAAAGGTGTTACTCTATAGCATAAAAAAGCTGTTACTCTATAACATAAAGAAGTGTTACTCTATGACATAAAATAGGTGTTACTCTATGACATAAAAGAGATGTTACTCTATAACATAAAAAAGATGTCACTCTATGACATAAAAAAGGTGTTACTCTATGACATAAAAAAGTGTTACTCTATGGCATAAAATAGGTGTTACTCTATGACATAAAAGAGATGTTACTCTATAACATAAAAAAGCTGTTACTCTATAACATAAAAAAGTGTTACTCTATGACATAAAATAGGTGTTACTCTATGACATAAAAGAGATGTTACTCTATAACATAAAAAAGATGTCACTCTATGACATAAAACAGCCGTTACTCTATAACATAAAAAAGTGTTACTCTATGACATAAAATAGGTGTTACTCTATGACAAAAAAGAGATGTTACTCTATAACATAAAAAAGATGTCACTCTATGATATAAAAAAGGTGTTACTCTATGACATAAAAAAGGGGTCACTCTAATACATAAAAAAGATGTCACTCTATGACATAAAATAGGTGTTACTCTTTAATATAAAAAAGATGTTACACTATAACATAAAAAAGATGTCACTCTATGACATAAAAAAGCCGTTACTCTATAACATAAAAAAGTGTTACTCTATGACATAAAATAGGTGTTACTCTATGACATAAAAGAGATGTACTCTATAACATAAAAAAGATGTCACTCTATGATATAAAAAAGGGGTCACTCTATGACATAAAAAAGATGTCACTCTATGACATAAAAAAGCCGTTACTCTATAACATAAAAAAGTGTTACTCTATGACATAAAATAGGTGTTACTCTATAACATAAAAGAGATGTTACTCTATAACATAAAAAAGATGTCACTCTATGACATAAAGAAGGTGTTATGACATAAAAAAGGGGTCACTCTATGACATAAAAAAGATGTCACTCTATGACATAAAAAAGGTGTTACTCTATGGCATAAATAAGGTGTTACTCTATGACATAAAAAAGGTGTCACTCTATGACACAAAAAAGATGTCGCTCTATGACATAAGAAAATAGATGTTACTCTATAGCATAAAAAAGGTGTTACTCTATGACATAAAAAAGGGGTCACCCTATGACATAAAAAAGATGTCACTCTATGACATAAAGAAGGTGTTACTCTATGGCATAATTAAGGTGTTACTCTATGACATAAAAAAGGTGTCACACTATGACACAAAAAAGATGTCGCTCTATGACATAAGAAAAAAGATGTTAATCTATAGCATAAAAAAGGTGTTACTCTATGACATAAAAAAGATGTCACTCTATGACATAAAAAAGCTGTTACTCTATAACATAAAAAAGTATTACTCTATGACATAAAAAAGATGTCACTCTATGACATAAAAAAGCTGTTACTCTATAACATAAAAAAGTGTTACTCTATGACATAAAATAGGTGTTACTCTTTGATATAAAAAAGATGTTACTCTATAACATAAAAAAGATGTCCCTTTATGACATAAAAAAGCCGTTACTCTATAACATAAAAAAGTGTTACTCTATGACATAAAATAGGTGTTACTCTATGACATAAAAGAGATGTTACTCTATAACATAAAAAAGATGTCACTCTATGACATAAAGAAGGTGTTATGACATAAAAAAGGGGTCACTCTATGACATAAAAAAGATGTCACTCTATGACATAAAAAAGGTGTTACTCTATGGCATAAATAAGGTGTTACTCTATGACATAAAAAAGGTGTCACTCTATGACACAAAAAAGATGTCGCTCTATGACATAAGAAAATAGATGTTACTCTATAGCATAAAAAAGGTGTTACTCTATGACATAAAAAAGGGGTCACCCTATGACATAAAAAAGATGTCACTCTATGACATAAAGACGGTGTTACTCTATGGCATAATTAAGGTGTTACTCTATGACATAAAAAAGGTGTCACACTATGACACAAAAAAGATGTCGCTCTATGACATAAGAAAAAAGATGTTAATCTATAGCATAAAAAAGGTGTTACTCTATGACATAAAAAAGATGTCACTCTATGACATAAAAAAGCTGTTACTCTATAACATAAAAAAGTATTACTCTATGACATAAAAAAGATGTCACTCTATGACATAAAAAAGCTGTTACTCTATAACATAAAAAAGTGTTACTCTATGATATAAAATAGGTGTTACTCTTTGATATAAAAAAGATGTTACTCTATAACATAAAAAAGATGTCCCTTTATGACATAAAAAAGCCGTTACTCTATAACATAAAAAAGTGTTACTCTATGACATAAAATAGGTGTTACTCTATGACATAAAAGAGATGTTACTCTATAACATAAAAAGATGTCACTCTATGACATAAAAAAGGTGTTACTCTATGACATAAAAAAGGGGTCACTCTATGACATAAAAAAGGGGTCACTCTATGACATAAAAAAGATGTCACTCTATGACATAAAAAAGGTGTTACTCTATGGCATAAATAAGGTGTTACTCTATAACATAAAAAGTGTTACTCTATGACATAAAATAGGTGTTACTCTATGACATAAAAAAGATGTTACTCTATAACATAAAAAAGATGTCACTCTATGACATAAAAAAGGTGTTACTCTATGACATAAAAAGGTGTCACTCTATGACATAAAAAAGATGTCACTCTATGACATAAAAAAAAGGTGTTACTCTATAGCATAAATAAGGTGTTACTCTATAACATTAAAAAGGTGTTACTCTATAGCATAAAAAAGCTGTTAATCTATAACATAAAGAAGTGTTACTCTATGACATAAAATAGGTGTTACTCTATGACATAAAAGAGATGTTACTCTATAACATAAAAAAGATGTCACTCTATGACATAAAAAAGGTGTTACTCTATGACATAAAAAAGTGTTACTCTATGGCATAAAATAGGTGTTACTCTATGACATAAAAGAGATGTTACTCTATAACATAAAAAAGCTGTTACTCTATAACATAAAAAAGTGTTACTCTATGACATAAAATAGGTGTTACTCTATGACATAAAAGAGATGTTACTCTATAACATAAAAAAGATGTCACTCTATGATATAAAAAAGGTGTTACTCTATGACATAAAAAAGGGGTCACTCTATGACATAAAAAAGATGTCACTCTATGACATAAAAAAGGTGTTACTCTATGGCATAAAAAAGGTGTTACTCTATGACATAAAAAAGGTGTCACTCTATGACACAAAAAAGATGTCGCTCTATGACATAAGAAAAAAGATGTTACTCTATAGCATAAAAAAGGTGTTACTCTATGACATAAAAAAGATGTCACTCTATGACATAAAAAAGCTGTTACTCTATAACATAAAAAAGTGTTACTCTATGACATAAAATAGGTGTTACTCTTTGATATAAAAAAGATGTCACTCTATAACATAAAAAAGATGTCACTCTATGACATAAAAAAGCCGTTACTCTATAACATAAAAAAGTGTTACTCTATGACATAAAATAGGTGTTACTCTATGACATAAAAGAGATGTTACTCTATAACATAAAAAAGATGTCACTCTATGATATAAAAAAGGTGTTACTCTATGACATAAAAAAGGGGTCACTCTATGACATAAAGAAGATGTCACTCTATGATATAAAAAAGGTGTTACTCTATGGCATAAAAAAGGTGTTACTCTATAACATAAAAAAGTGTTACTCTATGACATAAAATAGGTGATACTCTATGACATAAAAAAGATGTTACTCTATAACATAAAAAAGATGTCACTCTATGACATAAAAAAGGTGTTACTCTATGACATAAAAAAGGTGTCACTCTATGACTTAAAAAAGATGTCACTCTATGACATAAAAAAAAGGTGTTACTCTATAGCATAAATAAGGTGTTACTCTATAACATTAAAAAGGTGTTACTCTATAGCATAAAAAAGCTGTTACTCTATAACATAAAAAAGTGTTACTCTATGACATAAAAATGGTGTCACTCTATGACATAAAAAAGGTGTTACTCTATAGCAATAATAAAGTATAAAAAGGCGCCATTCTAGAATATAAAAGTTGTCATTCTACGACTAATGCCTGTTTGTGTGTGTGTGTGTGTGTGTGTGTGTGTGTGTGTGTGTGTGTGTGTGTGCGTGTGTGTGTGTTAAAAGTGTTGCTCTATGGCATAAAAGTATAAAAAGGATGTTGGCTGTATGCTTATTCAGTTGCTACTTAACTATTGAAGCATAAACATGGCAAACATGGCAAACGCTCATGATGTTATTAGCAAATTTCAGGATGCCATAGTACAAAAATCACAGTCTGTATTAGGTTTGACAAAGAGTGCTGAGTTTTTCAATACAGCTGATGATATGGAAACTTCTGAAATTAATCCATCTTATATGACACCTGGCCATAATAAAATTGCTAGCTCCAATAATTATAAATTTGCAAATCTAGTCAAGAAGTTTGTAACGAAATTAAACTGAAATTCTAGGAGATATCTCGATAATATTTATGGCGTTTACAAGCGAGGAAATTTACTTATGATCGGAAATTCTCCAATAAAGTTTGAAGGTGACTTTGTTCACGTAAACGAGCGAAACTATCGTTTGTCTATAGGATTACTGCAGTTACTATTCAAAAAACTTCCAGATGAAAGTCTTATCAATTCGTATGATTTGGATAATTATCGTATGATTCTTGAAGTTTCGAGCGCTCATAAAAAGCACTATTGCGTGAATGAGTCGATTCGAAAACTTAAGAGTAAGAAATTTTATAATTTTATTGCTCCAATGTTTGAAAAGTCATCTGTAAAAAATGGCCCGTCATTATCTCGAGAAGATAATGTTAACGAAGTTGAAAACGTAAAAGAGAAAAGTAAAATGGTTAAGCAAACTAATTCAGTAGCAGCGAAAAAGATGTTTGAACCAATAGTCAATCCTTTAAAGAAGCCCATAACTGTTGATTCAGATACTCGAATTGATTTAGATCTTCCAACTTCTAACGATACCGATAATTATTACGAAGCTGATCATTTTGGTGAAGTTGCATCAGATTCTTCAACCAATGAATATTCACCGAAAAGCTTTCGTGATCAAGGAGCGCTGGGGCGCTCTGAAGGCATTAACTTTATTAGTTCGAGATATCAACGTGAAAAGTGGACTAGTGACGAAGAAGAAGAAGAAGTTACAAATGTTACAACTGCCTATGAACTCGACGTCTGGGATGATCCTAACAAATTAGTTGATCGCTTTCGAGTACTCATTGCCGAACAAAACATGGGAATAAGAGATAAATATGATGAAATCCATTTTACTCTTAGTGAACTTCGCAATGCTAGTATCATAAATTAAAAAAAATGGATATATTGGCTAAGAATGTTGACAATGGTTAAATGGTTAGGATTTGACAAATCACACAATAGTTGGATAAGCAAATCAGATGTGTAAAAGTTAAATAAATAAATAAATAAATAAACGCATAATAAAAATAATAGTTTTACTTTATTTATTTCCCAATATTTTATTTATAATATGCATGTGTGTGTGTGTGTGTGTGTGTGTGTGTGTGTGTGTCTGTGTGTGTGTGTATTTGAAAAAATTGGGGTTTATGGCAACAAAAAAAATTATGGTCACCGGTGTACATAAACTTCTAGTATATGGGGGTTTATATCAACCGACATAGAATCTATAACCCCAGAGTCCATTATTTCTTGAAAAGTGTTGAAAATTAACCGGGTTAAATGTGCGATTGCCATTGAAGACCTTATTATCGACAAATCCTATTATTATTGTTTTAGCCTGTTGCCCCAGAGTGGTGTTATAGATGGTGTCGCCATCTATACGAGCGGGAAGCGTAACAGTTTTAACTTCTGCAGGTATGCTGGGCTACTTGACCGTTATTTTTAGAGCTAAGTCGGTTCTACCACTCGCCCAACTGCTCTCATCTGTATGTGCGAGATCCGTGGCGCTGGCGACGTGGTGTCGGTGCGGGGGCGGCTTTCATCAGCTTATACCGCTACCACTCGCCCAACTGCTCTCATCTGTATGTGCGAGATCCGTGGCGCTGGCGACGTGGTGTCGGTCCGGGTGCGGCGAGGCGCGATGAGATGGAGCACACGCGCAAGATGATATTCGTACCAGAAGGCACGTTTCAACCTACACATCATGCGATGACGTCTAGCATATCGTCGGAGTTTGCGTCAGCGTCCACCCCGTGAGCACATTTTCTTCGGAAGATACTTAGATTTAAAATACACATCTTATGAAAAAAGGGTGGGCATCGAAAAGACTAAGAGCCCTATACACGCACTCCAGATGTGAAAAACGAACAACTCTTCGTCAAACGTGCACGCGCACGTACGTGCATGGATCAGCGTCGTAAAAATACTACCCTATTAACACATAAAACACACTCGAGATAAAAACTATACATCCTGTTGTGTCGGGCCAACCGAGTTTACAGTTCAGTATGCTATAGCCGAAATATACTTACTGAGTTAGTCACATCATACATGCAAGCCACCTCGAAAATTCTCTCTCTCTCTCTCTCTCTCTCTCTAGCTCTCGCTCTTTCTCTCACTCGCTCTCTCAGATAAATATCTTACTAGCGACGATAGACTAATGCCCGCAAAATACTCATACCAGAAGGCACGTTTCAACCTGCACAGCATGCGATGACGTCGCTCGTGTCGGGGTTGCTGGCAAGAGTGAAATACTTTTCGTCTTGCCTCTTTTGTATGGGCCACTTCAATAAGTATTATATCTAGGGTTTCCATCGACGCCGTCTTATCGTTTGTATATGCAGTTAACCAAAACAGTATTTCGATTTACCGGGTAAAATTCTATGATATACTATTAAGTTTTGTGAGTCATTGTCAGGAAACGATTGCAAGGAGAACGCAATTGAAATACTCTAGAGTTCTTAGAATTAATAGCGATAAGGCAACTACGAATATCGGAACAACGAAGAGATGCGGTAGTTCAGCATGCTATAGCCGAAATACACTTACTGAGTTAGAGCCACATGAAAATGCGGGCCACCTCGAAAAAATAAACGCGCGGTAAATATCTTAGCAGCGACGATAGACTAGTGCCCGCGAAAGTCAGCTCATCAACGCGGTAAATATACTTACACGCGGTGTATGCTAATGACCGTGGAAATCAGCTAGCCACCGCGGTAATTTGCTCATCTCCGCGCGAATCAGCTCATCCCCGCGGTCGTCCAGCTTGTCACCGCGGTAAGATGCCCGCCGCCCGCCGTCGGGAGTCGCTCGTAAATAAACATTTGACCTTCATGCAAAAATGTGACAATAAAATACGATTAAATTTTATTCGATGACGTTATTACAAATAAAAGGGTAGAAGCTTCTCGAAAGTGGGCGGAGCCCCACCTCCCCGTCTCAACCTATCAGAACGCTACACAGGTCGGCCGGTGGCCGAGTGGTAGGGAGCGCAGAACTGCCCTACTTATACTACTTATTTTCTGCATTATTTTGTTAAATATAATATACTTAGTATTTTAAAAATTAATAAATGTTAAGAATAATGTTTTTAAAAAACATTACAGAAATTTTAAATGAAAAAATAAGTGTTTCATGATATTATATAATAGAAGATTATCCTCATTCATTATTATTAATATTTATTTCTAATAATGGGGGTTGGCGAGCGGAGCGAGCAGGGGGCGAAGCCCCCCTTGTATATATATACACGGTGACCCAATTTAATTGCCGCACCCGGATTTCTCGGAACCTAAGCCAGATAGAGAAAAATGATTCAGACAAAAGTTATAGGGGACAAAGGGGACCACATAATGGCGCTAACGTCTTTGACCTTGAACTTGACCTTTGAGGTTATTTCAAGGTCAAAGTGGTTTTTTCATATGGAAACACCTAGTTTTGACCCCGGATTCGGAAAGAGCGGGAAATTTTACGTTCAAAATCATATTGAGAAATTTTTTCCAAGGTCATTTCAAGGTCAAATCTAGGTCAAACTCAGAAAAGTCCGTTTAAAATCGTTTCTTTCCATGAACCACAGGTTAAGCTGGTTCACATTGATCTTAGGCTTAATAGAGGATCCCAAAACTTACACATTCTAGCAAACAAAACTCAAACTCGCACATCCTAACTCGCACAACCATACCCCGCACCTCCCAGTCCCACACATCCCTACCCCACGCATGCTAATCCCATACACCCCAAACCCATACATCCTGAACCCTGAAAAATTTTTCTCAAGGGCAAAATGATTTTTTAACGGAAACTTTAAGATCGTTGAAGCTTCTGTTATAAATGTATTAACCTTACTTTTTGTGCTACCCAGAAACAACGACGTGGACGTAGTAAGGATGGTTTCCTTTGGGGTGCTTAATTAAAGTGAGTCCCCTTGCCTCTCACTGGTCGGGGTGCTTGATTATAGTGAGTTCCCTTGCCTCTCACTGTTCGGGGTGCTAGATTATAGTGATTCCCCTCGCCTCTCACTAATGTAAATAAATTTTTATTTAACCTCCAAACAAGTGTTCGAAATTACGACCATTTGCTTCAAGGCACATAGTCAAACGCCTTTGAAAATGGCGAACTGTGTTCTGCAAAGTTTGTCTCGGAATGGCAGCGCATGCTCGACGAATCCTATCCTGCATATCTACTCTTGTAGTGGGTTGTTGCTCAAAAACAGCATTTTTTAAATACCCCCATAAATAGAAATCTGGTGATGTAAGATCGGGTGAGCAAGGAGGCCAGTTAACCGGACCTCCTCGACCAATCCATCTGTTACCATAGTGCTCATTCAAATAAGCCCTTACAATTCAAGCGAAATGTGGTGCTGCGCCGTCCTGATGGAGCCACATTCTTCGTCGCGTTTCTAAATCAACATCTTCCATCAATCCAGGTAGTTCATCTCTTATTAGCGTCAAATAGGTATGTTGATTTACATTTGCTTCAAAAAAATAAGGGCCAATCAAATATCCATTGACAATCCCGCACCATACCATAATACTCCAACGTCTTTGATGGTTACAGTTCTGACCCAATGAGGATTCACATCAGACCAATAATGGCAATTATGCCTATTCAGTTCCCCATCACTTTGAAATTGTGCCTCATCAGAAAAAAGAACAAAGTTAAAAAAGTCTGGATCATTTTATATCATTTGTAAAGCCCATTGGCAAAACACAATACGCTGTTGGAAATGCTGAAACTGTAGCTCTTGAACCAAAGTAATATGATACGCGTGATGTTGAAGTACCTTCATAATTCTTAAAAAGGTATTTCTTGGAATACCAATTTCCCTTTCGACTCGACGAGCGCTAATGTGTGGATCAAGATGAATTATTGCAAGGATAGTTACAACTCGATTATCATTTTCATCATACTCATGGCGCCTACATTGGCGAACCATGTGTCCACCACGAGCTCTTTGAGTTAAACGTCTGATAGCTCTATCGTCAGGATGCCGTCTGTCAGGATAGCGTTCAGCATAGCGTCTTGCCGTACCACGATAATTATTTTGGCTTGCTCCTAAAACCTAAATCATATCAACGATCTCGTTGGGCGGATAGTCAGCCATTTCAGAGCCAGCTATTAATTACTATTAAATTTAAATAGTAAAATGGTATCAAAAATATTAATAATTTTTAAGAAAAATTATAAGGCTCGCCCGTATACAGTCGCGCCTAAAAAGGAAAAACGTTGGAAAATTACGGTAACTTTAATTAGCTAACTGTAATTGCCATAAATACTTCGTTTGTCACACTTTATTAATTTTAAATTTTAAAATAAAATAATCGTTAAAACATTAAAGGTATTCAATTCAATAAAGCATTATTTCTTATTTTAATTGCAAAAAAACTAAAACTTCCTTTTATTTTTTTTGTTTTATGTAAATAATGTACATTAGTAGCGTTCGAATTTCAGAAATACTAATTTTGATAATGTAATCATTAAAAACACATCAACGAAGAAAATAAGTTCCGTCAATGGTTCTTTTAAATTTATTTTTCAGGTTCTAGCAGGATAGTGGAGCACCACATTTCACGCTCATAATAACAGCATTTTTTAATAAACATTTTAGTATTAGATGGATTGGTTGAGGAAGTCCGGTGAAATGGCTTGCTTCTTCATCCCATACTGCACCATCAGACTTTTGTTTATGGGGGTATTTGAAAAATGCTATTTTTGAGCAACAACCTACTACAAGAGTAGATATGCAGGATAGGATTCGTCGAGCATGCGCTGCCATTCCGAGACAAACTTTGCAGAACACAGTTCGCCATTTTCAAAGGCGTTTGACTATATGCCTTGAAGCAAATGGTCGTAATTTCGAACACTTGCTTCGAGGTTAAATAAAAATTTATTTACATTAGTGAGAGGCGAGGGGACTCACTATAATCAAGCACCACGAACAGTGAGAGGCAAGGGGATTCACTATAATCAAGCACCCCGAACAGTGAGAGGCAAGGGGACTCACTTTAATCAAGTACCCCGAACAGTTAGAGGCAAGGGGACTCACTTTAATTAAGCAACCCAAAGGAAACCATCCTTACTACGTCCACGTCGTTGTTTCTGGGTAGCGCAAAAAGTAGGGTTAATACATTTATAGCAGAAGCTTCAACCATCTTAAAGTTTCCGTTAAAAAATCATTTTGCCCTTGAGAAAAATTTTTCAGGGTTCAGGATGTGTGGGTTTGGGGAGTTTGGGATTAGCACGCGTGGGGTAGGGATGTGTGGGACTGGGAGGTGTGGGGTATGGTTGTGGGACCGGGGTGTAACATTTCAGCATGTGAGGGCATGAAATGTATGGGGTTAGGATGTGCGAGTTTGATTTTTGTTTGCTAGGATGTGTAAGTTTTGGGATCCTCTATTATGCCTACGATCAATGTGAACCAGCTTAGCCTGTGGTTGATGGAAAGAAACGATTTTAAACGGACTTTTCTGAGTTTGACCTATATTTGACCTTGAAATGACCTTGGAAAAAATTTCTGAATATGATTTTGAACGTAAAATTTCTCGCTCTTTCCGAATCCGGGGTCAAAACTAGGTGTTTCCATATGAAAAAACCACTTTGACCTTGAAATAACCTCAAAGGTCAAGTTCAAGGTCAAAGACGTTAGCGCCATTATGTGGCCTCCTTTGTCCCCTATAACTTTTGTCTGAACCATTTTTCTCTATCTGGCTTAGGTTCCGAGAAATCCGGGTGCGGCGATTAAAATGTGTCACCGTGTGTGTGTATATATATATATATATATATATATATATATATATATATTCACATCTGGGACGCATTTTGAGGATTATATAGGTCATATATACCGAATTTTGAGGATTTTGTAGGCATTTTGAGGAGTCTCCTCAAAAGTCCAAAGCACTCGAGAGGCATTTTGAGGATTTTTCAGCGGTTTCCACAATAGTGTGTTAATACATCCATTTCGGTAATTCCGTGATATTTTTCCGTAAAAGCGGGCGCTGCAGGCGTCGTGGTGTTAGTCAATAACCTTAGGGTCATTATTTCTTTAGTCACGCGCTTGTTTATTGGTTGTTTATAACAATGTTTATATTTGTGTCACCACTATTGTACAAATTCTTTATGAAATCCTCAAAATACCGTCCAATGATATATATATATATATATATATATATATATATATTGTAACGAGGTAGGTTTTCCCCTCAGTGCCGCAAATCCCCGAAGCGGAATTGCCGATGAACGGCGCAGCAGTTGACAAGCGCGAGCACTGGCTCGTGCCAACCCTCGGCGAAATCTCCTCGCTCTCGCCGGCGCGCCGTCGCTCGCCGTCGGCTGCCTTCGCCGTACCTACCCGCGTTACAACGCGCGACTTCGCCGTCGCGCTGTCTCTCTCGTGCGTGCTTCCTCGGCTGCTCAGATGCGCGCGAGTATTGCGTACTCGCGCCCGCGGAGGCCGGTGGTTTTATATACCGCCGCGCCACCGATGTGGAAATGGGAAGGGAACGATGCGGCAATCACACGCGTACTCGAATTTAACAAAAGACTGTGACTTCATTGCCCCGCGGGCTTAATATGTTTTATACACGCGGCGCGTATCCTTTATACGCGCCGATACGGGTGGTGCGCCCGCGCACGCTATGTACGTGTGCGCGCGATCGCACACACGTACTCGTCGAACCGGCTCGCACCGACGTTGGTCGATCGCCGCGCGCAATCGACACGCTCGCGCGTCTGTGAGCCTCGCTCGCTCGCGGAGGTATCGCTCTCCGGACGCCCCTCGTCCGCGGGAAGAGTGCGCTAGCGCCTGGCCAGGACTTATCTCGCGAAGACCCGGCTGATGCAGGGAGTTACGCCGAGCGATGCTGTACGTACGCTTCGCGCGTCGTATCTCTCTCTCTCTCTCTCTCTCTCTCTCGCTCCTATGCGGGCAGACCGGCTGTCGCAGAGGATCGGCCGGCGTCTCTCTCTCTCTCTCCCTCTCACTCGGCCGCGGTAGCTGCTGACGGCGTCTCTCTCTCCCCCTCTGTTTCTCGGCTACGCTGCTGCGCCGCGCTCTCGCTTGCGCTCACTCTCTCGACTGTACTTAACTGCACTCGCGTGCACTATCTCGCACTCTTCTCTCTCTCTCTCAGTACGGGCTATTGCTCGCGGCAATGGCCGAAACGATCCTAATCCCCTGGTGCTTCGTCGGCACGCGCAAGCATCTCTCGGCCTTGTCCTTCGCACAAGGTTGAGAGATGTTTACTTTTCGGGTATCTGTGCGTGCCGACGTGATGTGCCGAGACTCGCCTCATGTCTCGCTCGCGCACACCGATACATGCATACCTGCGCACGTACACGCGCAGGCCGTTACAATATATATATATATATATATATATATATATATATATATATAATGCCACAGCGCCGGAGCCACATACTGTCTATCTTTAGATATATCTTGGGCAGCTATTGCCCATATATTGCTTATACAAATCAAATGTTTCGAAGAAATCCTAACTCGTAAAATCGAACTTATACCCCGACAGTTTTTTCAGAGCTTCTTCCAGATTATTAAGCAAACCTAGAAAAATATTACGAGCAAACTTTTACTGGGTGATAGAACGTTCAAAACTGCAGCGAAGTGTTCTCTTGATTTTTTGTGATTTTATGTATTTTATTTTTAGTAAGCTTGAAACTCTACCAATTGCTTGGTCGGTAATGGTAGGACTATGCCACCCGGTTAAGGTATGGCTAAAAGTATGGGCCAAAGAATTGCTGGTAGTATGGCTGGAAGTATAATGGTTAAAAGTAGGACTTAAAGAAGGTCGAAAATATTGGCAATATATTGTGTATGTATTGGCAATATATTGGGAATATATTGGCAACAAATTGGCAATCTCACAATCGTTACTTACAAAATTATACACAGTTTGTACAAAGTTCAAATTTAGATAAAGTTTAAACAAAGTTTAGACCAAATTCAGAGCAAGGTTATAGAAAGTTTCCAAGCCTTAATGAAAATCTCGCTTAAAGTGTCGCATACAACGTTTATATGAAGTTTAAACAAAGATCAGGAAAAGTTCAGGCAAAGTTTGTACAGAGTGTAGATAAAGTTTAGATAAAGTTTAGATAAAGTTTATACAGAGTTTAGATCAAGTTTATACATACAACGGTTATAGAGTATAGCTGAAGTCTAGATAAAGTTTGAACAAAGTTTATACCTCGTTTAGATCAAGTTTATAGAATGTCTCGCTCGAAATCTCGCTTGAAGTCTCGCTCGAAGTCTGGTTAAAAGTCTCGTTCGAAGTCTCGCTAAAAGTCTGGCTAAAATTCTCTCTCGAAGTCTCGCTAAAAGTCTGGCTAAAAGTCCCGCTCGAAGTCCCCCTAAAAGTCTCGCTAAAATTCTCTCTCGAAGTCTCGCTAAAAGTCTGGCTAAAAGTCCCCCTCGAAGTCTCGCTAAAAGTCTGGTTAAAAGTCTCGCTCGAAGTCTCGCCAAAAGTCTCGCTAAAAGTCCCGCACGAAGTCTCGCTCGAAGTCTCGCTCGAAGTCTCGCTAAAAGTCTGGTTAAAAGTTTTGCTCGAAGTCTCGCCAAAAGTCTCGCTCAAAGTCTCGCCAAAAGTCTCGCCAAAAGTCTCGCTCTAAATCTCGCTAAAAGTCTTTCTTGAAGTCCGGCTCAAACTTTGGCTTGAAGACTTTCAGACTTTCTATCAACTTCGTCAAAACATGTTGTAAACTATATTTGAACTTTATCCAAACTATATCTCAACTTTATGTAAACTGTGTATAAACTTTGAATGCAACGCTTTAAGCGAAACTTTCTATAAATTTTGTCTAAACTTGCTCTAAACTTTACCCAAACTTTATCTAAATTATATCTAAACCTAATTTAAACTCTGTATAAACTTGGTCTAAACTCTGTATAAACTTGGTCTAAACTCTGTATAAACTTTAACTAAACTTTATCTAAACTTTATCTACACTCTGTACAAACTTTGCCTGAACTTTTCCTGAACTTTGTTTAAACTTCATATAAACTTACGTTGTATGCGACACTTTAAGCGAGATTTTCATTAAGACTTGGAGACTTTCTATAACCTTGCTCTGAACTTGGTCTAAACTTTGTTTAAACTTTATCTAAATTTGAACTTTGTACAAACTGTGTATAATTTTATATGTAACGATTGTGAGATTGCCAATTTGTTGCCAATATATTCCCAATATATTGCCAATACATACTCAATATATTGCCATTATTTTCGACCTTCTTTAAGCCATACTTTTAACCATATCTTCCAGCAATATTACCAGCCATTCTTTAGCCCATACTTTCACCCATACCTTAACGGGGTGGCATAGTCCTACCATTACCGACCAAGCAATTGGCAGAGTTTCAAGCTTATTAAAAATAAAATACATAAAATCACAGAAAATCAAGAGAACACTTCGCTGCAGTTCATTCATATACACAGTACATATACACAGTGCATATACACAGTAAATGAAAATAGGATGAAAATATATTGATATTAAGTTATTTTTTGTCTCAAAGTTACCATTTATTCATGCGTGAACGATTGTAATAGAAAATAATATAATTTTCCTTTAAAAGGTAAAAGAAAAGAAAAATTTAAATAAGACCTTGCTTGTGTGTATTTTTCTACGCGTATCGGCAGTTAAGACAATGCTTGTATTAATTTTACTTGAAAGTAAGAAATCTTATATCAGGTTTGGGAAAAATTTTTAAAAAGAAATACATGCTTAACTTAAGCCATGAAATGTATGTTAATTACTAGTCCAGAAAGGCAGTAGTATTAGAAGATGTTTCAGTATGCGGTTAATTTCAATGGAAACATTACTGAAGTAAGGAAGCGCAAAACAAATTGGATATTATTACTTTTCAGTAACGAAACTCTGATTCTTTAGTTTAGTTTCTTTGAAAATAAGTACTACAGAGATACGCATATACGCGCGACACCACGAGCTCATTTACGGCCGTGACTCTGCGCGCTGCGTTCATACGGTGCGACGTAAGTCGTACTGACGCCACACAGTGTTCTATTTTGAAAAAAAATGGACAAAATGAAATATCTGGCGAACGGATATCGATAGCCGGATGAATCCAACTGCATTTTAAAGTTGAAGTAATGTACAATAAAGGAAAAATAGTCCAGTACTGATCATTTGGCCCTGTGACCTTGGAAATGAAAAATGAAAGTCCAATAAATAACGTATTTTCGGCTTTTTCATTGTAGACTTTCTGGCTATCAATTTTTTCGATCAAAAAAATATGTAATCCTGTAGTGTTTGATGCAAGGAATCCAAATTTGATGTCAGAATTGTCCTATCGTACACCAATTTGTTTTTAAATCTGAAAACTCCAAAAAAATACGAAAAATTCATCCTGAAAAAATGGAGCATTATTGAGTAATTTCGACTTCAAATTCAGATTCAGCGAATCAAAATACATGGTTACATAAATACAAGTACACAAATTTGTAGGTGCATATATGAATTATTAAAATTTAAGGGTTATTAAAAAACCTTGCATCAAACACTACAGGAGTACATATTTTTTTGATCGAAAAAATTGATAGCCACAAAGTCTACAATGAAAAAGCCGACGATTCGTTATTTATTCGACTTTCATTTTTCATTCCTAAGGCCACAGGGTCAAATGATCAGTACTGGACTATTTTTCCTTTATTGTACATTACTTCAACTTTAAAATGCAGTTGGATTCATCCGGCTATCGATATCCGTTCGCGAGATATTTCATTTTGTCCATTTTTTTTCAAAATAGAACACTGTGCGCCATCTCTGGACGCCGTCGCAAATGTTCACCATTTGTAAACATTGCTCGTTAGCCTACAAATTACGTATTACGTTGTGCACTACAGTAATAATATGTACTTGGAATAAATAGCTATTGATGAAAACATTATGAATATCATGCTATTATGTTGTATCAGTGATTAGATAGTTTGTTTACTTTATTTAGTTGTGCTCAGCTATTGCGAGTTGAAGTTGCCGCTTCTTTGCTAGAGTCACAGTTTGGAAAGTCTGGCGTTTTCCGAGTTCCGCAATTCCGCTTTCTCGAACGCGAGTTTGCGGTCCGAGCCAAAGTAAAATATACAATTTTCAAAACTGCGTTAAATAAATATTATTACATGAAATGCTATCGGGTAAAGGTGGTATAGCCTCCAAATTGAACAAACTACAAGAAACGATCATAAAAGCCGTACCGCAAATATTTTTCGAAAAAATAATTTTTTTACTTTTTGTGTTTGGCATTTTATGAATTTTTTGATAGCGCCATTCGATTCCTTGGGTCCGAAACCCCCTAGGGCCCTCAGGCTTTGACGAATTGATCAATTTATATGAGAGAAAATCTCGTGTACGTCTTAGTTTGGGAACCCGGTATATATATATGATATATATCCTAATCGTAATTGCTACTGGTGTCTAATTACTGTAAAATAAATTATTTGAGTCCTACGAGTCTTCGGCTATCCAGCCGTTCCCTTGCGGCTCGACCATGCCTACTGCAAGCCGCTGTGGGCGGTCGAATTCTTCGCGCTGTCGATCGTGCTCTTCGATCCGCTCCCGTCGACCTCCTGGAGATCGTCCTAGTCTTTGTCGGCCGGCTGATCCCAGGCGTCCAAACTTTCACGCCCTCCGCCTGACGAGCACCTGTTGATTTGAAGTGCTAGCCTGTGTTCGGGCTCGTCGTATGCGATGCAAAAATCCAGCGTGAGTGTGCTGGCGCTGTGCCGCACGCACATGTCACAATTCCGCCATTCTGAAAGCCCGACGCTACATTCCTCGCAGCTACCATAGAACTTCCAGTGGTCGAACCCCTCGCCCCCATAGGGCAAGTGTAGTCGGTCGATGCAGAGTTCTGGATCGTCCTGCAGCCAGCCGTTGCCCCAGTGGTTGTGCCTATGCTCCCAAAACCTATTAAATAGCTTATTCCTCCATTCACCGTGTTCCACTTGTCTTACTGCATCATGCTGCAGAACATGCTCCGAGCCAACTCCTGATATCATGTACTGACATGGCTCTCTGGTACGATGTACTCGTCATCTTTATCGGTCCCATTGATGAATCACCAATTGATGATGTTCCAGAGGGTGAGATATGTTAGCTGCGCATCTCAGCGGCTACTCTGTACCAACTTGAGTGGCACTGATACAAACCCGCTCATTGCGAGCGATTGCAATGACGGGACTACCTGCTGTGCTGTCGCCATTCTTCTCTTGGTAGGTTGAGTTAATTTAATTGACCTCTTGGAACAACTTGCTGCTACTGCTCGTAGGTGGTTCGTCACCCGCTTAGTATCCCTGAGAATCCAGAGATGTGCGAGGTCAAGTGTAGGTGCGCTGCGTGGTCTAAGATGCTGTAACGAAAACTAAGTGGTATCGGTGCGACTACTGATGAGCTAATGCTTCCTCTCGCCGCTGTAGCTCTCGGGCTGCCCTGCTATTTTGGGGACCGAGAAAGGAAAGGGATGGATTCACAGAGTGAGGGAAAAGTTAAAAGGACAGTTTTTCTCTTTTTTTTTGTTCTACCTGCTGACTAACTTTCTCCAAAACAACCCGGCTCTGTTAATTAAACTTATATAGCTAAGCTTTTCCCATAGGTATAATTACTCACTAAAATGTTAAGGTCTATTAAAAATTCCAATATCTATTAATTAGACTGTCGCGGTTGAGGTACTAGCCTCACTACCTTTTAGCGGTACCGGCGGAATCCGCGGTTCCTCGTAATGCGAAACTCCCTTAAAATTACACTTAAAAGGATGGTGTAACGGGTACATTGGTACATATGTATTTTCTGCCTCGGCAGGCTGTCGGTCCTTATTTCCAAGTAGGCGAAAAGCGAAGTACGTAAACATTCTAAAAAATTCAACTATTATTATACTCAAAAACAATTGCCTCGCGCGTCTCGATAGTACTACTCGTAATTTGCTTTTCTCCTTTTTGCTTAAATACTAACTCTCGATGGATATTTAATTTTAAATTTGGTACGATTATATCTTGGTCGTTATATCGACCATCAAAACCATAAACTTCGCGCTC
Source organism: Torymus aiolomorphi (assembly GCA_036365515.1). Lineage (NCBI taxonomy): Eukaryota > Metazoa > Arthropoda > Insecta > Hymenoptera > Torymidae > Torymus > Torymus aiolomorphi. Next base: position 111,370,380 of record CM070875.1, on the reverse strand, counting down.
TTCGATCCTCATTTTACAATTTCTGGGCAGTTCCACAATTTGGCTTCCCGAGATAGGTATTTTATATATATTTCCTGAGCGCATTACTTCTAGCCTATGCCTATTTATGGTTGACGCTAGCCACATACGCTTATTCGTCATCCTTTGAAAATACTGCTCCTTTCTTTGCGAAAACTGAATATTACATAATGGCAAATACCCATAATTTGGTTTAGATAGTAACATTTTCTCACAAGAGATGTAATTCTCAAAATAAAATTCGTTTTCACAAAGGAAGAATGTATTTCTTTCGTCCTATTTCCTTAAGTACGATTGATTTAAAACTGATATCGATCGCTCGAGTCGCCCACCGCAATATAATTAGTTCGCGGCTTAATATGAGCTGCCAAAGTTTTGTCCTCAAAATTTGCTTCGAAAACTGGAAATGGCTGCATTTCGTATAAAAGGAAAAGATCCTTATCGGTGAACCGTATTACCATTTCAATAAATAATTCATTATTAACAAACATAATATGCACCTTAACCAACTGCCCCAACAAAATAGACCCGAAATTTGATATAAAGAATGGTAGAGACAATTTTCTATCATCTCTAATTTGAATTAATAATTTATTTAATTCAGCAGATGTAAACAAAACCTTTTGGTACCCCAATAAATCACACAAGTTCAAAACGAGTTGTTTGGTTTTTCCAATTATTTCGAGCAACTCGTATAAGTTTTCGAGGATGAACTGAAAGTTAATGTCTACTTTATATTCACCCCACGGTACTTTCGTAAGTTGTTGTATGTAATTTTTCAAATTTCTGCTGAATGATTAGACTTTCGCGTGCGTAATTGTTTTCAATTATACAGGTATTTTGCCTGTCTCACGATATAATCTCGACTTTGTCTTCGCGCAATTTACTCATAAGTACACTAATTTCCCTATAATTTTCCAACACATGGCTCGTAGGTGATACATTGAACTCCTCCCCCCTAGGAACTACCACGAGATCGTAAAACAACTCGCTTTTTCTCAAAATTTTCGTTACTTCAAGCAGGTTACGCAATTCAATGTCCAGCACTCTAACCATGTGGGTTACTGTGCCGTTAGATTTACGCATTTGTTGGTATGCGTCACGGATAACCTCCAACTCTGCTCTGCCCCATTTAGTTGCTGTCTTATGAACTCTATGTTGACCGATGTTACCACACTCCATTTTTGTTTGATGAATACAAGTTCTTTTGCCTTAACAAATACCAACCCCGGATTATTGTCGACGGCATGATAATAGGGCATCAAATCATTTTGAAAAGCACTTGAAATGCTCATTAGCAGTGTACAACTCTTTATTAGTAGTTTAACGTCCATAGTTATTGTTTTTAATGTTTACCACTTTTCTTTAGCTGAAAACAAAGAATTACAAGAATAAGGTTTTAACTACTACAATAAAGTTAAAGGTAATGAAAGATATCCTTCAAGCAGTTTATTTTGTGCAATGGCAATTTGTCATATTAATTGACATCTACATTGTGACATATTACAATTTTTGTTAACGATAAACTGTGCCGTAATGCTTTTTGCAATTTATTACTTTTTTAATTGTTTAGATTCTGGTTCTTTTTCCAAGCCGCACCTGAACTCATTAACCGTCATATTGCCAAAATCTTTCTGATCTACTAAATTATTAAGTTCAACCTGAGTCATAGTCCAAGTAGCCTGAGCTTTATTGCTCGGCCAAAAGAGGCTCGATGGAATCGGTACAATTTCCATGCTGCTATCTGCAGCTGGCAACCCCGACCCGGAGGCCTTAAAACCGCACTGCCGTCGCGCCATCGGCCCCTCGGGCTTCTTGATCAGGGCTCATACAACTCGAACACAACTCGGCTGATTGCCCAAATTTCGCTGATTATTAAAATTTTGATTGTTTACTACCCGAATATCCCCCTGCGGTGATTTGTCTCCTGCAGTGTTTACAATGTTTACCGGCGATCTCCTGCCTGAATTTACTTCCTAACTGCTATTACTATCGAGATTTGCCGCTACAGTAAGGTCCTCGGACGAAAACGCTTGGGTTTGTGCCCCCGCAGCGGGTATACCGGTTCGCCCGCTGTTTCTCACGCGCCACAAGGCTATTAGATCGTTAGTTACGTTCAATAGACAGTCATTGTACCATAGTACTGACTTCGTACTCATGTGCACGCTTTGTGGAAAGATAGGTGATTTTGCTAAATGTATTTCAACTAATGGGTTCTTCGTTGTCACCTGCCCTACACCCCTCCTAATGAAAGTTATCGCCGCCTTGTAGATGGCGCACTCTAAGATTCTAATTAATCAGAAGTTCTGTCTACAGGTTCTGGTCATTTCTAAAGTATACAAATTTTGCAGTAAAGGATGTATTTTCACGGCGAAACAGACAGCACATACGCGCTCTTCTCGAAACCTGTAAGCTACGCGTTCGAAATTACGAATTATTGACATGCTTTATATAATTAATACAAAACCTCGGCTATTGAATACGAGATCAATTCCTCGCCTACTCTAATGTAAACCTGAATACACCTTTCACAAGCGAGCCCGACTCGCAGAAACAGTAATTGTCTGCGGCAAATTTTACAACAAGTTGGTACCTTAAGGCTAGGGTGCACTATTATGTGATAATTTCTGCAAGGCTCAAGTGATCGAAACGGGTCCTTGAGGTACGTGGAGTAACAATTTTTGCAAAAGAAGTTAAGTTTTAAGTTTTCAAAATCAAATTTAATCATTATGATTACAAACTACTACTGCCCCAATGTTTGCCAAATCATCTAGATGGTAAGCGATCCGCTTGGCATGACGGCGCGCTTGCGCGAAATTAATATAAAATTCTGGTTTGCACATATAACGTTTAACGTTGAGTTGCATACTCGAAACATAGTAAAAGATCGCCAATCTTTCTCGATCATACTCAGATTCGGTTACTTCAACCATCCCTCTACCGTTATCCTGCTCGTGTGAACATAAACCTCGTACGTGCGCTGAATTCGCGTGCTATATGTATGTAATCGCTCGTTTCGGTTCTGAGCCGCCCATACTAAACGACTCTTAAGTAAGAGTGATCGAATCGTCGAGCAATGATTTTTGTTTTATTAGGTCTCATTTTAATGATGCAAGTGACTAGATAGTATACTAATTTTACTCTTCGAATAAGCTTTTATTAATATTAGTTATATGAAGAAGAGGTAAGATTTTAAAAAATATTTCAAACTAAATTTCGCGGCGGCAAAGTCGGACCATTTTGTTCATTTAGCATGGGATATAGCTTATTTTCAATTACCCCTGGATTATTTTTGGAATTCGGTTCCTTGGAGAAAACTCAACCTCTCGACCAAAGCTGTCATGTAACCGGCATAAGTAGGCTATAAATATTCCGGCTCTAAGCGGTCGCTCGAGGGAAATCTTGCTAGGCGCCCGAACACTAACTCGAACGGAGTGTGCTGCATTCCTTCATGCTTGCCCATGTTGAAATTAAACATTGCTAACTCAATCCACTCGTCCCAATCTAAATGTTTAGTGGCAAATATTTTCAAAAATTCACTAAGTCGCGAGTGCGAGCGCTCTAAAGAGCCGTTAGATTGAGGGTGAAAAGAGGTAGTTTTTACTTACTTAATTCGAAATCGTTTTGCAACGCGCTTAATTAATTTACTAAGAAAATTGGTGCCTTGATCGGTAAGCATAGCTTGTGGCACGCCAAAAGTACAAATAAAGGGTTTTATAAAAGCGTCCGCTACAGAACTAGCAGTTTGGTCTTTTAAAGGGACTCCGACCGAGAATTTTGTAAATCTTCCTGCATCGTTAAGATATATGCGAAATCGTCTCTAGTTCGTGGTAACGGTCCCACAATGTCCAAATTAACTGTAAAAAGCGGGATGTAAGGGTGATCCGTTATTATCATTTTCTGCTTAGTTTTGACCCTAACTAATTTTTTTTAGCTGGCAAGGAACGCATTTTTGAATGAAGGCTTGTATATCCTCCTTTAAATGATCCCATCGATATTTATATTTAATTTTATTCAGAGTTTTCGTTACCTCTTTTGTGCCCTCCCGCTGCTGAACAATGAGCTTCGTGAATTATACCCGCTCTTTTACTCGGCTCCGGGTATTGTATGAGTCCACGGCAAATAATTATTTTAACACAGCTATTGCCTAATTCACGTCTTAAACAGACCAAAGTGTCTTTAAATTCAACGTTTTCTATGCTACTACTCTTAGCGATACTGAAAGAAGCAATTTGATTTATGTCTAACAATTTGGCTACTTTTACAAATAACTGCGTCATAGTTTCTAAAGTAGTCTATAAGCTATTTTTATTTTTGCTTCTATGCGGTAATACAAAATGCATTTCTTTATTGGCCTTTATTTTAGGTTTAGGTTTAGGTTCTCCCTTTACCAAATTTTCCAAAAGCGGAAGCTTCCCTAACTCCTTTAATTGCCTAGACCCTTTGCCGAGTGGGTCTCCGTCAGTGCTTACAAAATAAAGGTAACTATCTTTCCTCATAAACAGTTCCTCTCTACAATAGATTATATTGTCTTGGGAACTGACCGTTTTCGGCGAGCTACTTTTTTCGTCAACCGCGTCTCCGTCCCCAAAAGTCATGTCGGGAAAGGGATCATTAAACGCCAAGACGTTGTCGCGCCCGGATGTTTCCCCGCACGCAGCCTCTCTTGACTTAACTGTTTGCTCACTTTCCTCTGGTGCGAACGCCGTGACAGATGGCGAGATTGGACTGCGTAGCGTTTCCTTTTTATTACTATCCGCAGCTTGAAGTTCAAGAGGCGCAGACGCCTCCTTATCATCGACAAGGGACGCGCATTCCCGAACCTCTTCAACCGCGGGGACTACAATTATTTTACGCGGTGCGAGAACTTTAATGGCTTGCTTATACTTTTCACTGACTTGGCGGCCCGCACGCTTACGCGTGGCCATTGCATGCAAGGTGGGCACGCCGCACAGTGGACTCAAACTGCATTTTTTTTTTCAAAATAAAATATCTCAGCGTAGAATCAACCGATTTTTAATTTTTTTTTTTAATGTAGGTAATGAGTTATAATTTTAGAGAAAACTATAGAAAATTGCGGCATAAAATTTTTTAACCGTCAAATTTGATAAATACGCGGTTTTTCCAGATAAAGAAAAAACTGAGGTATTGATGATATTGACAAAATTTTCGATAAACAGTATAACATTACGTATTCACGCACGCACGCACGCACGCACGCACGCACGCATGCGCGCACACACACGAGCACACAGACACACACATCGATATGGACATTTCCTAAAAATAGTTTATTTCAATTCCAAATTTGCAAAACAACATTCCTAGCATGTTTTCAAAACATTTTTTTTACTATCACAAAGTTTTCTCTAGGAAAAAGCAATAAGTATTCGTGATATTGAAAAATTTTACTTTTTCGATAATGAGTATATAGTATACTATTTTTCGCTATACCCGGGCCGATAACACCACATTCCCGCTTTTGAGCCGGGCGGAAATGTGGTACTTTCGGTGAGGGTACGGCGAAAAAGTTATTACACGCACGCGCACATACACGCATAGACACACTCATACAACCCGCACATACCCGACGAAAATATTCTTAGTCAAATTATAGCTCTCTATAATTGTCATAGTAACTGAGATATTGCTATTCAAAAGTTGAAAAATGTTTTTTTACTGTATTTTATCAATTTTCAAATGCTTGTCAAGAAGCGAATTTTCCATCTTCTTTGAAGCTTTATAATTGATTTTTTTGTCATTTAAGAGCTTTTCGAGCGAACGCATAAACCAAATTTTTCGTCTTGGAAAGACGAAATTATACGTCTTGATAACGTAAAATCGATCAAAAATTCATGGATATACGTGACGTTAAACTTGGCGATTATTCGTACACTTTGCACTTTTCGAATTAATTACGATGAAGTCCGAAAAAATTTGAAGTCCTCAATTGTGTAATCAAAAACTAAAAAAATGAGCCTTATCCGGTTAAAATCGGTCGAGTAGATCATGAAAGATCAGTATTACATGCGTGTGTGTGTGTGTGTGTGTGTGTGTGTGTGTGTGTGTGTGTGTGTGTGTGTGTGTGTGTGTGTGTGTGTGTGTGTGTGTGTGTGTGTGTGTGTGGGTGTGTGTGTGTGTGTGTGTGGGTGTGTGTGTGTGTGTGTGTGTGTGTGTGTGTGTGTGTGTGTGTGTGTGTGTGTGTGTGTGTGTGTGTGTGGATATGTGCGTGTGTGTATGAGTGTACTCGTGTGTGTATGCACGTGAATGGAAATAACTTTATACCCTTTATCGAAAAAGTAACATTTTTCAATATCACGAATATTTATTGCTTTTTCCTAGAGAAAACTTTGTGATAGTAAAAAAAATGTTTTGAAAACAGGCTAGGAATGTTGTTTTGCAAATTTGGAATCGAAATAAACTATTTTTAGGAAATGTCCATATCGATGTGTGCGTGTGCTCGTGTGTGTGCGCGCGTGCGTGCGTGCGTGCGTGCGTGTATATGTAATGTTATACTGTTTATCGAAAATTTTGTCAATATCATCAATACCTCAGTTTTTCCTTTATCTGGAAAAAACCGCGTATTTATCAAATTTGCCGGTTAAAAAATTTGATGCCGCAATTTTCTATATTTTTCCCTAAAACTATAACTCATTACCTACATTTAAAAAAAAAATTAAAAATCGGTTGATTCTACGCTGAGATATTTTATTTTAAAAAGAAATGCAGTTTGGGCCCACTCTGCGCCATCCCCCTGCTGGCTTTGCCGCTCCTGCGCCCACTGCACTATCTGCTCGCCAGCGACAGGATGGATTTTTCCGTGATCGGGTTGCGCGAAATGCGTCCGCGTTCAAATTTAATTCACCTTTTTTATAAAGTACGTCGAATTGATAATCTAACAATTTTAAACACCAATGCGTGACTCTAGATCCTGGGTCATTATGATTATTCAACCAAACTAGCGGCCTGTGATCAGTAATTAAAGTGAATTTATTCTCGTATAAGTAAGGTCTGAATTGCATAATAGCGTATACGATTGCCAACGCTTCTTTTGAAAATGTACAATAATTCTTTTCCGCTTGATTCATCTCGCATGAACCAAAGGATATAGGGCGATCATTTCCGATTTCTCCTTGCGATAAAACTACTCCGATTGCATACCCGCTAACGCCGGTAGATACTAAAAACTTCTCTTTGAAATGCGAATGCGCCAAAACCAGTGGTTCGCATAAACTGTCGCGCTAAGTTTCAAATGCCGATTGCGCGCTCTCGTCCCAAACAAAAAGTTGTTCTTTTTGTTGAGAATATGATTTATGTATTATTCATATAATGACATGTACACATACACGGCGACCCATTTTAATCGCCGCACCCGGATTTCTCGGAACCTAAGCCAGATAGAGAAAAATGGTTCAGACAAAAGTTATAGGGGACAAAGGGGGCCCCATAATGGCGCTAACGTGACGCTAACGCTAACGCTAACAAGTTAAGACTGTTTTTTAGAATTTAAAGAATGCAACGAGGTTCTTGAAAATGACGAAAAACTGACAGCTGTAACACAGGACCAGTTGAAAAAGAAAGAAATAAGAGCTAAGAATTACATTGTAAAGGGTATGATGAGTACACAATTAGAACTTATTATTTCAGAAACAACTGCCAAGAAGATGATCGAAAGGTTAGACCAGAATTATCTAGTTAAAAGTCGTGCTGTGAAACTTTTATACAAAAGCAGACTGCTTGATTTAGAAATGAAAGAAAATGAGAATCCAACAGATTTCACTAATAATTTCGAAAAGTTAGTAAATGAATTAAAAAACCGCTGCCAATTCATTGGTCCATGGCTTCCTCAAACTTAATTTGCTTATTCCTTTAATGAAGTTTTAGTAAGAAAATTTATAATGTTTGAAACAATTTATGACATAATTATAATTAAATTCATTTATGAAGATTAAAAAGTATTAATTTTTTAATTATGTATAAAATATGAATAAAATAATAGGTCTGATTTTTTTTTAAATTATGTGTGAAAAATAAATAAAATAATTGATGGTAGTATTATCGTCAAAACCTTTTAAAATTCCTAAATAACCTTTACTTCAAAATATATTTTCTTTGTGAAATTTCACACATAGAGTACGCGTCTCTAGTATTATGCAGTCCGTATTTGTGTGCTCTTTCTGCAATTTCCGATGTAAGAAAAAGGTTCTAATATTAAAAATAATAATTGGCTATTACAAAACAAAAGCGGGTATACAACACACGCGCATCGACGCAAATCGCGTGGCGCATGTCATTTCCATTTTCTAGTATACATAAACACGTTCTCGAATAATGACGATTTTAAAAGAGTGCTAAAATGGTTTTAACATCAAATATCTCCCAAATTCATAAATGAATTCTTTTACCCTCAGAATTCTTCTAATAAATAATATACAACCTCTACATCTCCACCAAGTTTCAAAGAAATTAAAACAATTTAATTTAATATATAATGTAGTTATATTGAGCGACAACAAAGAAAGTCATTTTCAAAAATACTAAAATTTTAAATATCAAACATCTCAAAAAATAACCATATAATCTGGATGCAATTTTACACAGGTATTGCCTATATCGCAAACAAAATAGTCTATAAATTTCAAGTTGATACATGAAGTCATCATTGAGAAATTACGATTTTGAAAATAACCGTAAAAGAATTTTAACCTAAAATATCTCTAAAAATCATGAGACAATTCTTTTATCTAAGGGACTTATACGATAATATACAGACTCTACATTTCCACAAAATTTCAGCATGATTAAACCAATTTTTGTGTTCTCTAGTTATCATGCGACAAAGAAAATAACTTTGTAAAATACGAAAATTTTCAAAATCAAATATCTCAAAAAGTAATCGTACGATCTTGATGAAAATTCGCACACATATTATCTATATCACATAAAAAATTGTCTATAAATTTGGAGTTGATATATGGAGCCGTTGTCGAGTAATTACGATTTGAAGAAAAGGTTAAAAAAATTTTAACTTCAAATATTTCTGAAATTTCTGGACTAATCATTTTGCCCAAAGAACTCGACCGAGAGCTATCCAAAACCTACCTCTACAAGGAATTTCAAAGCGATTAAGTAAATTTTACTCCCGTAATCGTTGGACATACAAAACTCATTTTTTTCACATTTCAATTTTTTTCTCAAAAACTAGTCGACAAAATGAATTTAGATTTTTACAGATTATAGCTATTATTAATCTGCATTATCATGATTTTTCTCAAGAAAATTGACCTTTTAGTTTAGGAGTTATAAGCTTTAAAAAAAAAACACGTTCTTGTTAATAATAGAAGAATCGTGATTGCTAGAGAAATTTTTTTTTAGAAAATATAGGTATTATAATGCTCTTTCGAATCCTATCCATTCGATTCAAATATCTCGATCTTATCATTAAAAAAAAAGCAAAAATCAATTTTGAGAAAATTGAAAATTCTAAATAAAACAAAAATGCATCGGCGAATCAAAAACGAGTTTTTGACCCGCCATCACACAAAGAAAAAAATTAGACCTGACCGATCAAAATCGATCGAGTAGAAGCTGAGATCCAGGCGTACACACACACACACACACACCCACACACACACACACACACACACACACACACACACACACACACACACACGCGCACGCACGCGCGCACGCACGCACGCACGCACGCACGCACGCACACACACACGCGCGCACGGACACACATCCATACAGACATTTTTCAAAAATCATGTATTCTGATTCCTAACACTTCGAAAAACAATTATAACAAGTTCTTACAATAACTCAAAAAATTACTATTACAAAGCTTCCTCTAGGAGGAAGCAAAATGCAGGTGAAAATGTGACGAAAGTGGATAAACTGAATTATTTTCTATTAGCACTGCCTGAAAGTATGTCACATATTGTTGATGTAGTAGATGCCTTATCGGCAAATGAAAAAACCGTCGAGTATGTTAAGGGGTCTGTCTAGTAGCTCGCGTCGAAAAAAACGCGATTTTCGTGATTATTTCTTGGGATACTGGATAAAGGTAATGATATAAAAGTTATTAAGCTTAGTAAATACACTCTTGAAATACATAAAAAAATTTTTTTCTTTTATTTTATACATGTATTATGACCAAAAACGTCAGCCAAACGCAACACCTCGAAAAGTAGGTAGGTCCGCCTTGTTGATAAAATCTCGGAGCTGTGTTGTCTGAAACAAAAAAATCAAAGTGCTTTAGGTTTGGTATGACAATGGCAATGTCACCTATGAATTTTTTTCAATTATTTTAAAAAATAAAAAAATGGTGAAGAAAAAACAAAAAATTTTCAAAAAACCGGTTTTTTTTCGCCGATTTTTGAAAAAAAAATATGGTAAAATTCAAAATTTTTGAAAAAAATTTATAGGGGACATAGCGATAGGTTTGAAGAATATGTGGTTCAAATTTCATAAGGATCGGTCGAGTAGTTTCGAAAATTTCATCAACAAGGCGAGTAAAAGCGTTGTTTCGAGAAAAACGCGTTTAAAGTTTTTTTTACATGAAATTCTTAAAAAAAAATTACTTACACCTAGTCAGCGATGCCTGGACCGTACAAAATTCCTTCAGATTGTTCGAAGAGTTGATATTTACTTTCGAAAAAAGTAAAAAAAAAAAAAACGATTTTTCAAAAGTGAGTTACTAGACAGACCCCTTAAGTCAAAGCTGCAGTTAGAATTTCAAAAACGACAAAGTGGTAACAATTTCAGTGAAGACTCTCAAGCTTTTGCATCCAACGCATCATATGGTAACAAGAATAAAAGAACGCAGAATTTTTAAAAGAAACATTTTAGCAACAGTGACAGTGGAAATAATTCACATGACTAAAACAAAAACCAAGAGAGAAAATGTTGTAAGTGTAGTAGACTAGGTCACATCGCTCGCTTTTGTAGAAGCAATGTCTGTCAGTAGAGAAGTAATGATTCAAGAAAAATGGCTGGAAACTCCGTAGTACAAAACAAAGACAATAATTCCTTCAATGTACAGGTCATGACCACATCAGCAGCAAAAAAATTTGGATAGTAGCTGTATGAAATGGTTAGTGGACTGCTCTGGCCACATAGCAAACACGGACAAATATTTTTGTGAAAGTGTATGTTTGAAAAATCATATAAATATTAAAGTTGGTGATGGTTTTTTATTGAAGTATAAAAAAATAGGAAATATTAAGACTTTATTCGACATAAACGGCAAGCAAAAATGATAAAAAATGTTTATGTACCGAATATGAAACAAAATTTGTTAAGTGTTTCAAGTATGATTAGTCGTAAAAACTGTATTGTTTTTAAAGACGACTTTGCCAAAGTGTATAATAGCAGCAGAGAACTAGTTGTTGTAGCGAAGAAAAATGGAAAATTATATGAACTAAAAGGCAAGTTTATAATGACTGAAAATAATTGACATGAATCTTATAATGGTTTTATTGAGATGTCAAGTAAAGAAAGATGGCATCGAACTTTACGACACACAAACTATAAAGATTTAAACAATTTGTGTGAAAAGAAGTTGCTTGATAGACTACCTAATAAAATTAGTGATGAATTCTTAAAATGTGAAATCTGCTTGGAAAATAAAATGTTAAGATTGAGTTTCAAAAATTATAGGAGACAAGCCAATGATATTTTAGAGATAATACACACTGATGTACACGGTCTAATTACTCAACTTGGATATAAAGGTGAAAGATTATTCGTGACATTCATTGACGATTACAGCAAAATTGCTAAAGTATACTGTATAAAAAGTAAAAGTGAAATGTACGACAAGTTTGTTAAGTACATAAACCTTGTACAAAATCAAACTGGGAAAAGAATTAAAGAAATTCATTGTGATAATGGTATATTGTATATAAACAAAGATTATTTTGATCTAGCGAAGAAAGAAGGTATATACCTACGACCTTGTCCACCCTATACACATCAATTGAATGGTGTCGCGGAGAGGTATAACCGGACCGTCATGGATCGAGCAAGATGTCTGTTAGCAGAGGTGAACATACATAAAAGGTACTGGCCCGAGTTTGTTTATACGACAGCATATTTGGGAAATGGATTGTCCGCCAACACAAAAGTTCAGAAGACTTCGTATGAAATATTTTTTAATCGGAAACCCGATGTGTCAAATTTGCATATCATTGGTAGTAAAGCTTTCGTAATAAATGAACGAAGAACTTCAAAATTAAATCCAAAGCAGTTAAAGGTATTCTAATTGATTATACTTATTTAGGTTATAAAATACTCGTAGATAATAAGGTTATGATTACCAGAATTGTGAAATTTATTGAAAAAAATGTTAAAACTATACAATTAAATCTTGATTTAGATGATGAAGAAAATGTACAACTTGGAAGTTGTGAAAATGAGAAAAACGAAAGCCCTGCAAAAGAAGAAGATGAAAGATAAACAGCTCTAAATCAAGATAAAAAGAGAAATGAACATAAAATTGAGGAGGTGTAAAATTTACGAAAATCTCAAAGAGAGAGAGAAAACCTCCAAGTAAACTTGATGACTATGTTCTTTACGTAAATTACTGCAATTTAAATGTACCTGATAATTATAAAGAGGCTATTAACTAACAAAACTCAAGGAAATGGATAGAAGCTATGAGAGATGAGATTAATAGCTTAGAAAGCAACAAAACCTGGAAAATAGTAGAAGAGCCAACCGATAAAAAGATAATTGAAGTTAAATGGATTTTTAGAAGAAAAAGAGATGGAAAATTCAAAGCTCAAGTTGTGGCAAAAGGATTTCAGAAAATATATCAAGAAAATGAAGAAATTTATTCGCAAGTGGCTAAGACGAATATACCTTGAAAATACTACTTTCCATTGCTTGCATAAATAGTTGGGAAATTGAGCAGATGGATGTACAAACTGCATTTGTCAATGGTTCAATTAAATCTGAAGTATATATTTATCCACCATATGGTTGTAAAATTAAAAATGGAAAAGTCGTTGCGCGGTACGAAGAAAAGCCAACTTGGAAGTTACAGGCGAAGAAAAGCCAAAAACGCGTCTAAGACGAAGAAAAGCCAGTTTGGATCCTCTCAGACGAAGAAAAGCCAGTTAGACTTCTCAAACGAAAGTAACATTTAGTTGGTATTTTATAGATAACTTTCAGATAATAAGATATGATAAACATAAAAAGATAACCAAAAAGATTAAAAATCTTTTTAAAAAGATAAGATAAAAAAATAAAAAGATGATCAGTCAAGATAATAAGATAACTAGTAATTGATTAGATGCAGTCAGTTGGGGAATTTTTCCTCCGCAGGAACGGCGCAAACTGGCTTTTTTTCGTCTGAGCCAAGTCAAACTGGTTTTTCTTCGTCTGGGAGGGTGCAAACTGGCTTTTCTTCGTCTAGGAGGACTCAAACTGGCTTTTCTTCGCCTTAGACGCGTTTTTTGCTTTTTTTCGCCTGTAACTTCCAAGTTGGCTTTTCTTCGTACCGCGCGACGAAGTGTGCTTGTTAAACAAATCTCTATATGGCTTAAGAGAGAGCCCACGTGATTGGTACGAATGTTTTCACAATTTTATGATAAGTATAAATTTTGAAAGATCGAACTATGATAATTGTTTATATATAAATGCAAAAAGTGACTGTCTAACCTATGTAATTTTGTGTGTTGATAACCTGCAGATCTTCGGTTCAAACATTGATACTATTGAAGAAATCAAGACAAAGTTAAGTAAAAGACAAAATGAAAGACTTAGGCTGAGTTAAACAGTATTTAGGTATTGAAATGCAATATAACCCAAAGGAAAGGAAATTATATTTAAGTCACGAAAAATACATAGAAATTTTAGCTGAAAAATATGGAGTAACCCAATCAAAAAAGTATGATACACCTATGGAAATTAATCTTAAGATTGAGGGAGATGAAGGACGAGAATGGAGATTTGAAGTATAGAAATATAATCGGAGCTTTATTGTATATTGCAAATGGAACGAGGCCAGATATTTCTTTCTCAATCAACTATTTGAGTCGTTATCAGACTTGTTATAACTCTACGCTTTTTGAATGCCTTAAGAGTGCTCAAGTATTTATATTCCACAAAGTTATTAAAGTTAGTTTATGATTCTGAGTACCGTGATGTGATTTATGAATACGTAGATGCCGACTGGGCCTCAGATATAGTTGACAGCAAGTCAACCACAAGAATATTATTAAGGGTTTACGGAAATGTTGTTTTATGGCAATCTCAAAAATAGAAGATTGTTTCTAGGGCAACGACCCACGCTGAATATTATGCACTAGCTGAATGTGTTCAAGAGATTTTACCGTTGAGAGGAATACTGATTGAATTAGGAATTAATCTAACTAATGCTGTGAAGATTTATGAAGAAAACGCTGGAGCCATATCACTGAGTAAAAATGGCATTTTTTCAAAAAACTCTAAACACATCGATGTGAGTTATCATTTTGTAAATGACTACCAATGAAAAGGACTAATTAGTGTTGAAAAAGTTTCTACGGGTGACCAAATTGCAGATGTGTTAACAAAGTCGTTAAGTAAAGTGAAGTTTTGTAAATTTAGAAATATAATTGGACTCATTAATTAGAAACTTCAAAAGTAAAAATAAAATATTTTGCGAGATGTTATAAAGAAGAAATATAAATCAAGAAGGTGTGTTGTATTATTCATATAATGACATGTACACGTATAATACGTATGTCATTTGTTACGCGACTCCAGAAGTCAGGTTTATTACAGGAGTTCTCTTGTATAAGACATGTAACGTTGCATCATGAACGAATCACGATTTTAGTTCTATGAAATAAATATCCTTTGTTCTTATTAACCTAATTGTTACTTGCTTTCGCCTGTGTGGCTCTAATTATAGTTGTGTGTATACTAACACTTTTCTAAGAAGGTTTGTTAAAGGTTTAGCTATTTGTGCAAAATTCTTAATAAACCTCTTGTAATATCCTGCTAAATCCAAGAATTGCTTAATGTTCCTTTGATTTTTCGGGACAGGGAATTATTTCACAGCTTTTAATTTTTCCGGATCGGGTCTCAGTCCGTGACTACTAATAATGTGTCCCAAATAATTTATTTCTGGTTTAAGAAATTCACATTTTTCTGGCTATAAAACTAAATCAGCAAATGTCATCAAAGAAATGAGCTACGTTTTTCATACCAGCAATTACTTTAAGAACGAGTGACAAGAATACTGGCACGCTTGCTTTTAATCCAAAAGGTGATCTAACAAAATGAAATAAACCGAGCTCAGAAGAAAAAGCCGTTTTTTCCTTGTCTTCAGCTTTAATTTTAATTTGATGATAACCCGCGTATAAATCGAAAACTGAAAAAAATTTAGCATCTCCGAGCTGATCCAAAATGTCAGCTATGTTTGATACTGGATGATTATAATCAGGTATAATGGCGTTTAACTTTCTAAAATCCACTACTATCATGAATTTTTTCTTGCTGTCGGGTCCCGGCTTTTTGTCAACGCAGAAAATCGGCGCCGAGTAGGCGCTTGTCGAAGGCTCGACGATACCTTTCTCCAACATTTCGTTTACCTGCCTATTAATTTCCTCTTTCAAAATCGGTGGGTATCTAAATTGTTTAATTCTAATTGGGATATTCGTTGTTGTAGGTATTTCATGTTCAATTACATTAGTCGCGGGCATAATATCTCCCGTTAAATAAATCCGATCCGAATATTTCCCAAA
The DNA here is from genome assembly GCA_036365515.1 of Torymus aiolomorphi. Lineage (NCBI taxonomy): Eukaryota > Metazoa > Arthropoda > Insecta > Hymenoptera > Torymidae > Torymus > Torymus aiolomorphi. Next base: position 111,354,622 of record CM070875.1, on the reverse strand, counting down.
AAGTGACTGAATGTCGGGTAATTGATTAGGTAGCAAATGCTTAAGTCGTAAAAGCTCCCTCAATTTAGTCACGCTCTCATTTCCTGACAAAGTACTGTGTCCGACACGCACATAATTTGATAGGTGCGTGGCTTCCCTATTTTATGGCTCCGAAAGCAAGTATAGAAGAAGCCTGAAGGAGCGACCCGTGCTACATATACATTAAAATGCCTGATCGAGACTTTCAAATCTTTACTGCAATTTTCAATCGCTTTTGTTTAACTCAAATTTATAATAATAACACGCTATTTAGCTATGTTGCCTAAAAAGTTTCATGTAAAAAGATTTTCTCATATTAAAGATATTAAATAGTGAAAAATTTTATGCCTGGTTTCCGATTCTAAAGTTTCTCAATTTCTCATCGTCGACTTCGTTTCCTTCCCATTTCCGGTTTCCTGTTTCAGTTTATATATAGTTGTGTGTGTGTGTGTGTGTGTGTGTGTTTCCGAAGAGTTGGAGAAATGCTTAATGCACTGATAGGAGCCGTACGGGACTCCCCTCGTGTGGGACCCCCTTGGCACGGGCCAGCGTCAGGTATACCCACTAAAACTCCACCTCTTATCTTCTTAGCTCAGTATCCCCACGGTACAGCCGCAAAGCAATCCTTCGGGGGGAGCGTATGTCTTCTGCCTACTCTTGTTGCATGCGGTTGTCATTTCTTGCATCTTGCAGTGCTTCCTGTACTTTTACTTCTCCCGTCTACTTCTTACCGCATCGTCCGGTCGTCAGCTTCGTGCCGCATCGTCGTCATAACAGATTCGGGAGTCACTCTGATCTGGAGATAACTCCCGAGTTCTTCTCGCTCCTGTGGGTATCGCGAGCAGTCACAGAACACGTGCTCTGCACCTTCGTTTGCATCCAAACATACTGGGCAGCTTGGAGAGTCTTCTAGCTTAAATAGGTACAGGTAAGCTCGAAAGCATCCATGTCCGGTGAGAAGTTGTGTGAGGTAGTAATTAACTTCCCCGTGTCTCCTGTCAATCCAGTCCTCTAACTTTGGTATGAGACGGTGTGTCCATCGCCCCTTTTCGCTGGCATCCCATCTTGCTTGCCATACAGTCATCGTCTTCTTTCTTGCGGCCTCCCAATTTCCCTCCGGATGTTGTCGTTTGCACATCTTCTTGCTTCGTACACGTCCTTTCTCTCCATGGCTAAGAGGTCAATGGGCGGTGTACCTGCTATGATGCACACCGCCTCGTTCGATACTGTACGATAAGCCGACGCCACCCTTAACGCCATTCGCCTATACACGGTAGCCATCGCTCGTGCATAGGTTTTTACCAGCATGGCATCAGCCCATACTGGGGTCCCGTACAGCATAATCGATGTGGTTACACTGGCTAAGAGTAACCTTCGATTTTGACGTGCCCCTCCTACATTTGGCATCAATCGTGATAGAGCGGCGCCCACTTTCGCTGCCTTATCGCTCACAATTTCAAGGTGCTGTTTGAATGTCAATTTTGCATCAATGGTGATGTCTAAGTACTTGATGGTCGGTTGAGATACAATCTCATGTCCATCCACCATCAGTGTTACCGTCTCTAGCTTCTTCCTACTCGAAATCAGGATAACTTCTGTCTTGTGGCTGGCTAATTCCAGCACTGTTTCTGTTAGCCAATCGTGTATTATACAAATTGCCTCATCTGCTATTGTTTTAACATCTTCTATGTATTTCGCTACCACCACTATAGCTATGTCGTCTGCAAATCCTATTACGGTTGCCCCTTCAGGTAGTCGTAGTCTAAGTACTCCATCGTACATGATATTCCAAGTCGGTGGATCAAGCACTGAGCCTTGGGGAACGCCTCCTGTGACTTCACAACTCTCGGTGCCATTCTCAGTGTCATATAGTAAGATTCTGTCCTTCAAATAGTCGGACATCAGCCTCCTTATGTAGAGAGGCACATTTCGCTGTCGGAGCGCCTTATGTATTTTACTCCATTTGGCTGAGTTAAATGCATTTTTTACATCCAGTGTAACAATAGCGCAGTACTTCTTTGTTCCTCCTTTCCATCTGTCTCCATTTATCGCTCTTCGCGCAGTGTCAATTACCAGACCAGCTGCGTCCAGGATAGAACGCTCCTTGCGAAAATCATACTGGTGTTCCACCAGTCCTCATGCGCCTTCAATAGCCTGGTTCATTTTAACGCAGAGTATGCGTTCTAGGATCTTCCCCGGTGTGTCCAGCATGCAGAGTGGTCTGTACGAGGCTGAGTCATCAGACGGCTTTTTTCCTTTTGTCAGTAGCACCAAGCGCTGTGTCTTCCAAATAGTGGGGAATTTTCCTTCTTTGAGACATGAGTCGTACAAGTCTACAATAACCTCTGGGTGTGCGCAGAAAGAATGTTTCAATGCCATATTGGAAATGCCATCTGGGCCCGGAGCCTTCTTGTTCCCTACCCTTTTGCATGCAGCTAGCAGTTCCTCCTTTGTGATTTGGGGAGAGGCGTCCTCACTTATCCCCGCTTCGCTAACACATGGTTCCTTCAGCTGTCTGGGGAACAGAGTAGTCACAATCCGGTGTAATAGTTCCGGGCACTTGGGAGGGGGTACATAGCTTCCCTTTATTTTCTTCATCACCACCTTGTACGGTCGACCCCAGGGATCCAACTCTACCTCGTCCTGTAATTTTTTAACACAACGTCGTTTGCTGTCCCGGATTTTCTTCTTGAATTTCCGTTTAGCGTCTTTCATTTCCTGATTTCGGGCTTCCACTATTTCTTGACCTCGACCAGTCTTGTAGTATTTCTTCCTTGCCCGTTGCTCCTGCCTCCTAGTTCGGTGACACTCGCTACGGGCACTCTCGACGTCCATGTCCCACCAGTATACTGGTGGTCGCCTATGGCTGGTCACTCTTCTTGGCATAGCAGCGTCACAGGCTCTAGTGATTATTTCCATCGCCAGTTTCGCCTTATTGTTCGCCGTCCCAGACAGCTTCAGTTCTTCCAGTGCCAACAGAAACATCTCCTTGTCATAGTCCTTCGTTTTCCAACCGACTCTCTTGGTCTGTACACTAACGCTGGATCCTTTTCTTGTTTTTCCTACCTCCATTATTATGGCCTGGTCATCGCTATTTGTGTAGTGTTCACTCACTGTCCATGCGTCAACTGCGCCAATAAGGCAGCTGCTAACGTAAGTCAGATCTACCACAGATCCGGTGTCTCCTCTTCTAAAGGTGTAAGTAGATCCCTGGTTAACTAAGACCAAATCTAAGAGCCCGAATGCTTCCAATAGTATTCGACCTCTCTGATTTGTCCTTTGACTGCCCCACTCCACAGCCCAGGCATTGAAGTCACCTGCGATCAGTATTGGTTTCCTTCCTGCAGCATCTTGCACAAGCCGATCTAACAGATGTTCGAACTGCTCGATTGACGCATTGGGGGAAGCGTAGCAGCTGTAAATATGTATACCTGCTACCTTAACGCGTACAAATCCTTCTTCACGGTCTATCATTTTTTCCTGAAAAGCAGTATCACCACATGCCCAGATCGCTGCTTTACCGGTGCTGTCCATATCCCACGAGGGTTCGTCTAGATCTTTGTACTGTTCGCACACGATTGCTATAGCCACCTCTGTTTCGCGGACGTACTGATTCAGTAGGTCCTGTGCAATCGCACAATGATTTAGATTTAACTGCGCTATTTTCATTTTTTTCGTCTATCTAGTACTGCTACTGCCGCTCGGTAGACTGGGCATGCATAACTACCGGCAGCATGGTCCATTTTTCCTACTGCACCTTGGTCCTGGCAGAGTACGCAGCTCGGTTTGTTTTCACAGTCTCTTGCTTTATGCCCTTCGGTTCCACACTTGTAACAGAGGTAACTTCGATCCTGTGTTATTGTGCAGTTTTTGCCGATATGTCCAAATCCTAGACATTTATAACAGCGCACTGGACGTGCGTTCCAGTTCATTTCTCGTATTCTGCACACTACCCAGCCTATCCTGATTTTCTGCTTTACTATCATCTGTTGAGCCATTTTTGATGGCATTTGAATGACAGCCGTCTGCGTATCACCGTATGCCTTTCGCAATGACTTTATTATCATCTCCTCAGCTGGGGATAGGTCGCTATCTTGGAACTCATTGCGTACCGCCTCTACAATGTCCTCCTTGCTAGTTAGTACATCAAGTACCCTCTTCTAGCACTCCTTGTACCACTTATTGAAGTTCCGTTGCCTTCCCTGCTGCTGTACGTTGAAGTTCCCGAAGCAGGTCTCCAGCCGTCGTCTTGCATACCCTGTTTACGCTTTCGCCAACTACCTTCAGTTTTGGATCTGCCTTCATCGTCCTCAAGATATCAGCATATGACTCACCGTCGGCAGCCCTTATAATAAGGGCATCCGGCCGGATTGGTCTTGTCCGTGTCGGTCTTTGGTTTCTGGTGCCTTTTTGACTTAAGGTACCATTATTCCCTTTGTCTTCCTCTTTATTCTTCTTCTTCCTCTTCGTCTTCCGTGTTTCAGCCACCTCCCAAGGTGTCTCTCTGGCTAGGATGGGCGGTGGGGACTGTGTCGTTGCCGCCCTTTTCGTCTTCTTCCTGATCATCGTGTCCTGTTGCGGTGATGTTCTCCATTGTTAGGAGTTGTTAGGAGTCTGCTCCATCTGTCTCTGGACGAAGAAGGGAGAGGTTTGGCTCTCTCGATCCTTGCTACTTCTGATCTTCGACTGAGTACCTGCTTTGGTCTTCGTAAAGTCCTTTAGTGATCTGCTAGTAGCCTTTGCCATAGTCTTCAACTCTGTGTGTATGTTTTTCTTATCCAAGATAAACGCCACCAGAGCTTCGACTTTCTCTTTAAGGGGGCTAGACACCTTTTTCCTCTGAAATAAGAAGTCACATTTTAATACATAAATGTAAACTAATTATTTCATACTTTTTACATATAAAAGTGGGTATATTTACCTTACCTTAAAACTTTCTCCGATGGGCCTTTTATATGGTCCAGAACCATAGTTATCAATGAAACAAGTTTTTTCACTAACCGTAAGCTTTGAAATTTTTATGTGGATGGATTGACTCCAGATTTGAACTAAATTACTCCTGAATAGTATAATAATATGAGAATTATACTATTCAGGAGTAATTTAGTTCAAATCTGGAGTCAATCCATCCACAGGAAAATTTCAAAGCTTACGGTTAGTGAAAAAACTTGTTTCATCGATGACTATGGTTCTGGACCATATAAAAGGCCCATCGGAGAAAGTTTTAAGATAAGTTAAATATACCCACTTTTATATGTAAAAAGTATGAAATAATTAGTTTACATTTATGTATTAAAATGTGACTTCTTATTTCAGAGAAAGAAGGTGTCTAGCCCCCTTAAGGAGCTTTAACGACCAAGTCTCTTTATCCTGCTCCTTTCCTTGGTCTTCCATTTCGTACACTACTTCCATCTTTGCGTCTTCGCTCGTCTTTTGAGCCGCAGTAAGGGCCAAAAGTTTATCATCTTTATAGTGTATGTGGCTCCCCCCAAAATCCGTGGAGCCTGCACCGACCACCGGGGCTTTCACCCGATCGGAATCGGTGGTGTGATTAACCCCTCTACTGAGAGCACCCACTTGGGGTAATTCATATTTCTCATTCACTACGTCCATGATTGGTTTGTGTTCGGGGTGCCTTCTCCTAGCTAGATTTGGTCCACCCCGGGTATTTTATTTCCCCGGTGCCCTTCATATCTGACGAGCTTTCCCCTATCCGACACCTGGAGAGGCGCCTGATGCGAGACTAGCAACTCGATACAGGGTGTGTGTGTGTGTATGTGTTTGTGTGTGTGTGTGTATATGTGTGTAATCCCATATCTGGGCGACGACAACCTAACCTTACACATCTTTAGACATATATACACTTCGAGCATGTTAGTATATGCTCAAAGTATACATACACAATAAATATCGTGGATCACCGATTTTTCATCGTGCATTCAATAACCTACAAAATACAATAAACTTTCTACATCTGAACAATTGACAAATTGTTGAACTAGAAGTCAAAGGTCAATATTGCAAGTAATAAAACAGCTTAATCATATCAATCAACAACAAAAATAATCATCATATAAGTATTAAATGGCTAAATATTTATTTCAAATTTTTTAAATTCGTCGAGAAAAGAACATCGATTCTTAGTGTTGATTTCAACAAATTTTTTTTAAGATTTACATAACAAGAAGAATGATCTGTATTTATACATGATTGTACAAAAGAAGGGAACATCATTAGTTAAAGTTATATTTTTTAAATTAAATTGTCTAAGATGAAAAGACTACACAAGAACTAGAAGAACAGAAGTTTTTTAAACAACAAAAAGAATAAATTATCAGATCAGATGTAAGTCCAATTATTAAAACATGAAAATAGTGAGTTGTAAGTTATAAAAAATGTACGATGAGTACAAGTATATTTATATATTTTATTTTATAACGTTTATAAATAGAATGCGAAAATTGTTGTGTTTAGTAGAATAGTAGTGTAGATATGAAAGATTCCAATAATTATTTTTGGTGGGACTTGTGTGACTTTTTACTTTTATAGATACAGATATTACACAAGAAGAGTTTTTCAAGTATTATTGGAGATATAGCCAATCATGTTGAGGAGTTCTAATTTTTACAAATATTACATAACAAGATTTTTTCTAGTCATTTTGGAGATATAGCCAATAATGTTGAGGAGTCCTAATTATGTACTGTCTGAAAAATCTAATTTTGAATTAGCCAAAATTAACGATTGTCCTCATGACCCTGGTTGTCATCTTATTAATGGAAAAGCATTTGTCATCTTCAAGAAGCTTAGTCTATATCAGTGCTGTTGTACATACTTATACTCAAGCACCAATTAGAAGATTATGTCAAATGAAAAAAGCGAAAGTTATTGTAAAAATTTCAACAAAAAAAGTGCTCATTTAATCTCATGTATGATTTACTCAGAGTGGGAGAAGTAAAAAATTTTATCTATAGAATATCAAGAAAGCTTTGATTCTCAGTGATTATCAGTTCATAAATTGCTTGTGTCTTTTTAACAAGATTATGTGTGGGTAATGATGAGTTATTAATTTACGTAGTTTCAATCAATAATAATTTCAAGAACTTATATCTAACTCATATCTCATAAAAGATTATGTCAAATGAAAAAAGCGAAAAGGATGTGTCATTGTGAAAATTTCAACAAATAAAAGTGCTGAGTTATTCTCATGTATGATTTTCCCAGGGTGTAAGACGTCAAAAGTTTTATTTATACAAGAATATCAAGAAAGCTTTGATTCTCAGTGGTTCTCTTAATTTTTTATAATATTTTTTAATTTGCTAACGGATTGTGATGCAATAGCGTGATTAGATCTAGTACCCTTGTAAGTTTTCGATATTTATGATATTTATTTCAAATATTGGTGTCAGCCTTGATTTGAGAATCATTTGTCTTGTTCAAGAAATTAAAATTTAAATAATCAAAGATCTCAGGAAGTCGACTGATTACAAGAATTTTTATCGATGAGCATCAACGGGGCAAATAAATTTTTTTAGATAAGTATAATAAATGGCTAAATGTTAAAGGTTAAAATAATTTTAAAACATAAAAGAATTGATACTTTGTGAGAATTTTCTACTATTTTTTGCAGATATATACAAGAAGATTTTTTTGGAATCATGAAAATCTCACAAGTGGATTGGAAAAAGAATCAATAAAAACATCTTTGAACGAATATCAATGGACAATATCGATCATGTGTCTTGATAGTGTTAGATAATAAGGGATGATAATATACATTTCTTTGCAAAGCTTTCTTTATTGCAAGGTCTTGTGTCGAGTGAAGTAAATCTGTAAGCTTTTCTGTCAACGGAATATAGTTCAGTTCATCTTTGTTTTGTACTTAAGGTAATATTTGATGCAGAGCATAAATATATTAAAACATTAAATAATCTATATGGATCCGGAATCAATACGACAAGAATTCCTGCAATGAGTTTATATTGTATGTGAGCTAATGTTAATAAACAATGAAAATTGTAGCATAGAGAAATGTATATCGGCTATTTGTGAAATAACTTGCTTTTGTAACAGAAAACCATGACGTTTTCCAGTGAAGTAAATTTGTGGACTTTTATGCCAATAAAATATACTCAGTAAGCAATAATATCAGTGAACATCTTGACAGCTTTTTTTACAAGGAAATTTTTAATTTCAATTGGACTGTACAGTACGATAAAAATATGCAGTATAACACATGTTTGTGACATTTACAGAACACTGCTATGGATATTTGTGTAATAAACATCAAAATGATCCAGAGGAGTCATCAGTAAATATTTTTCTACACAAGATTCAGATAGTAATTTCAAAAAGTTATATCTATACAAGAATTACAACTATATTAACATAAAAGAAGATATTAATATAAAAACAAACAAACTAAAAATTGATGAAGTATTTTGATACATTAAGTGGTGGTTCATTATTTTGAGAAAACAACGCGCAATCAAATTAGCAAACTGTTTAGACTGTATCTCATTTTCATAGATAACATTAATTGTTTGTGGTTCAAGTCAGTTGTTTTGATATGAGTTGAACATGTGATGGGTGAATCAATCATTATTATCCATTGAAGCCACCAAAAGATTATGTTCAAGTCTGTAAAAACACGCAACCTCCTGTAGTAAAACCAAAATGAAATACTGCTGCAGATATTTCTCTAGCAAAGCCTCGTTCTACTTTAGGTCTTTTAATTATCAATGCTTTACTGGCCCTATGATTTCTAAAGGTAAACTAGCATTATTAAAACCCGGAAATAGTAAGATGTAAGATTTTCTCAGATTTTATTTTAGAAGTACATCATGCTCAAGTATTTTATATGAAAAAGTTATATCCATACAAGAATGTCAAGAAAGCTTTTATTCTTAGTGATTCTTAGTTCATAAACTTGTTGTCATTTTAATTTACAAGACTATGTGTGGGTTATTAATTTAAATAGTTTCAATCAATAATAGTTTCAAGAAGTTATATCTAGTATAAAAGAATATAGAGAAAGATTTTTTCTCACAATGATTCTTAGTTTATAAACTTTTGTTTTTAATTTTATAAGATGTGTAGCAAGTGATAATTTCAACAATTTCAAGTATTGAGAGTCTCTCCCTCTCTCTCTCTCTCTCCCTCCCCCTCTTCCGCTCACCGCCGCCCCCTCGGCCCTCTCCCTCTCCCACGCCCTCTCTCTCAATATCCGTCAAACTGAGTACCGACAACTTTAATGAGAGCTTAAATATTTTTTTTAAACAATCAACACGATTTTTAAAAGATAATTTTTTAAGTACGTTCTTACAACACAATTTGTCTAGTCCTTTTAATTCTTCTAGTATCATTTATTCAATAAGCACTCTTTACAAAGGGTAATAATTTTTTTCATGACTGTACAAATAATAATATTGTTAATATAAAACTTTCTACGAAAGTATAAAATAAGGCAAGTATAGACGTTTTCTCTGTATAATATCTATCTATAAAATAATAATATTTATGATTTTGTAGAAGAAATCAAACAAATACCAGTGAAAGTCTTTTACTTTTTTGAGTCATTGTATGTTGAACAAATTATACGCAAGTAAGTACATTCAAATTGTTCATTGCAAATCAGACAAACGAAAGTTGGGAAATCAATTATCGATAGTCAAGTAATGCAAACAACTCTCCAAAAGAACTGTATGCCTGTTCTCAGAAATGTATTCATACTTGTTCATCTTTCTAACCAAATTAAACACAAGAAAGTACTGAAATCAATTTATTGTAGTCAAGTACCCATAAGTTAACTGACATAATACAACTTTTCATACCTACTCAAACACATTCAACCAGCGGGCATAAAGTACTACTTAACGCCCAAGAGGCGTAAATGGGAGCTATTAAGCTTCCGTACTCCTACAAAACTTTATAGAATCTACGCACTTTACGTCCGTGTGGGCAAAAATTATTTCAATTATATAATATTATGTAAGTACATTCAAATTGTTCATTGTAAATCAAACAAACGAAAGTTGTGAAATCAATTACCGATAATCAAGTAATGCAAACAACTCTCCAAAACAACTGTATGACTGTTCTCAGAAATGTATTCAAATTTGTTCATTCTTCTATAAAAAATAAACACAAGAAAGTACTGAAATCAATTTATTGTAGTCAAGTACCCATAAGTTAACTGACATAATACAACTTTTCACACCTACTCAAACATATTCAACCAGCGGGCATAAAGTACTATTTAACGCCTAACAGGCGCAATAGCTCACATAATACTCCTACAAAACTTTATAGAACCTACGCACTTTACACCCGTATTTTATTTCTAATATTCATAAGATTTTTTTCTGATATTTATGAAAAGTCAAAGCTTATATAAAAAAATTACATAGTTACCACCACATCACCATTTTGCATTATTCTTTCTCAATTTTGAAATTTCTATAATATTACGCATCTTGGGAGGTCAATAGAAGTCTATAGAGCTGCTCTAGCAGGGGCGGTCCTCCAAACTTCCACCCATACTTGGCGGGCCTGACGATTTGTAGTTTAAGGTTTAGACATGGTCATTTTCATATAAATATTCATATATGTATAAAGATCAGATAAAATGAATAAACAGATTGCTTCTACATATTAAATACTGATCCGAGTTGAATTTATTACCCTGTTTTTAAATAGAAAGCGCTAACCCGCATGAAAATATCATATGAGATCTCATGAGATCCCATAATACATAAAATTGCAGATGACATCATATATATGATATCTGATATGAGATCTGATGTCTGAAATACTCATATGAGATCTCATACGACATTTACACGCGGGAAAAGGATAAAAAATAGATGGCTTATAAAATGGTTAGTAAAATCTAATAAGGCACTTTTAAGTAGACTATAAATTTATATGCATTTTTATTTCATAGCTGCTTAAAAGAGACGGACACAAGGATAATATTTTGGGTAATGCAAGTAAATCATGAGAATTTGCACATATAGGGATATTATATTTTAACGGTATCAATTAAAAATTAGAGTCAATGTAAACCTTTATAGTGGACTTATAGGTATAAACATTGTTAATAAATTTATGCAACAAATTAGTTTGTAGTACTTCCCTAGCGGAAATATTTTTGTTAAAAAATGTTAAAAACTGTTAGAAAGAGTTATAAACTGTTTCAAAATGTTACAAAATGTAGGATTTTGGACGCTATTAATCGTTTGTAACTGTTTGTAACATTTTTCAACAGTTTTTAACAGTTTGTAAGAGTTATTAAATTATTTAATAACTTTTAAATATTTATTAATTATTATTATTAACATAGTAATAATTAATTATTAGTATAATTAAACACTCCTTAGGCTTCTTCTGCATTGTTTGACTGTTACTTGCCTTCGGAGTGCTCCCGCGCTCCTTGTATCTCATGATTATAATAATGAGGCTATTAAATAATTATTAATTATTAATAATAATAATAATAATTTATTAATTATTAATTTTTCCTGAAATATATCAAATTTAAAATTATTTGAAACTGTTTTAAAGTGTTTAAAACTATTAAAAACTGTTTGAAACTATTACAAAGTATTACAATTAGAAAAAATGTGTCCAAAATCATACATTTTGTAACACTTAAAAACAGTTTTAAACAGTTCTAAATAGTTATAAATAATTTTTAGCAGTTATTGACTGTTATTAACATTTAAAATTTACGACAGGGTTTATGCGTTAAGTAGTACTTTATGCCCGCTGGTTGAATATTTTTGAAGTTACAACGTGGGCGTAAAATGTAATTTTCCACGCAAGGTAATAAAAGTTCTATTATGTCAGTCAAGTTAACTTATGGGTACTTGACTACAATAAATTGATTTCAGTACTTTCTTGTGTTTATTTTTTATAGAAGAATGAACAAATTTGAATACATTTCTGAGAACAGTCATACAATTGTTTTGGAGAGTTGTTTGCATTACTTGATTATCGGTAATTGATTTCACAACTTTCGTTTGTTTGATTTACAATGAACAATTTGAATGTACTGTAACAGGATGGCTGCTGGGGAAAAATCCCGTAAAGCCACAGGCCAGCGATGCCCTAGAACACGGTGCCGCGGGTGTCAAACTAAAATGACTTGCCCGGGGATCTGCTTCTGTAATCCTGAAAACAACGCGAAGATCGCACACGAACTTCGCTTTCCAACTAAATGGATCGCTTAGTAAAATACGCGCGCTCAAAGAGTAAAGCGCGCGGCCGCTAAGTTCAGCTATGAAAACGACCGGCGGAGTCGTTTTCCCGCGGAGGCAGCGGTATCCGGGAGAAGGTTAGGTTAAGGTCGATAAATGAAGAATAGCCTCAATTACTTCACAGAACAATAACAAGGTCTATTCTTAAATTATTACAACATAAACGCGTCGCGTTGCGCGCCGACAAGAAGACGTGATCCGCTGACGGCGCGGGCGGATCAATGTATTTATTCTCGCTGGGCCGGTGAACGCAACACCGGCCGCTCGTCGCAGCGAGCCGAAAATACAAATAAAACGCTGCGCGGAAAATACTCGAAGAGTCTTACCGGGAGGGGAGTGCACTCCCCTCGTCGCTCGCTCACGCATCCGCTTCTGCGTCAGGCCTTATCCTCCGGTCGACTTCGGAGTGTTCAGGCCGAGTCTTAACGTCCAGCGTTCACCTACAGACGCTTCGGACCCCAGGAGTGGCTCGGATTGCTCACGTGCGCTGCTCTTCGTGGTCGGTACGTGGACTGGCGCTGCGCTGCACCGGTGAGGACGCACGATACTGTTTTCTTCACGGACGATCAAAATTACTCGCGTACGCGCGGTTTGACAGCTCGAGAGAATCTGATTCAAAAATGAATCCTGCGCGACTTTGCAACGGTCCTGGTCGCGCCTGCCCCGCGCGTAGCTAACGCAAATACATCGTCCGAGCGATGTCAACACACGCTCGAGATACACGAATTCGCGGGAACGAGAGCCTAACGGGTTCGATAGAATACGGAGGACCGAGATACTTATCTTCTCCGTATTTTATCTTGGAACCTCGTTATACCCCTCTCCCAGACGTTGCGTAGCGGAAGAGAAGCAACTCGATACTGAGGCTCTCGTTCGATTCGAGTTTATGTCGTCATCAGCGGCAGAGACGACAGTTCCGGATACGCGCGGATCAGCTCGTGCACTAAACGGCTGATTAAACGATCCACATCGAGGGATCGTCCCGCGCACGCACACGGTGGGTCGCTCATCACCGTAATTCCGCTGAATTCCAACGGCGGTCGGGACCAGTCCCATGACGATTGATGGACCGGAGACGGTTGGCACTTCTGGCGCTGGGGCTCCGGTCGACAACTGCCGTCATTCCTCCTAGGTTGACTTGGCAGGTCGTCTTGCCTTCTTCTTGTCTCACTCTTCGGGCCCTTTTTCCGCTCCGGGCAGGCCCAGTGAAGATGCGTTGGTGACTTACACGTCCAACACAATTTTCTGGTTGGACTCAGTGGTGGAGAGTTATATACTCTGAGCGCGTTCCTCGATCTTGACGAGCGGTATACTCTACTATCCAACTCCTGCTGGATATACCGCCGTTTAGAACGTCGAGAGGCTACCGTCGTCCAAGGATTCGAACCTGTCCCTTGGTTCGAACCCAGTCTGCTCGAGGGTTTTATGCCTTTATCTCTTTCAGATAACTTTGGAGATCGTTGCGTGGCCACTGCATACGCCTCTTTTTTTCCTGTAGAGCTGGACTGTTGAGGACTTCGGGACGACTTCTTGCTGTCTTTAGTCCCTAGGTCCGATCGAGGTTGCTTGGCATGGCGCTTAGTTGCACCTGCGACTCGTTTCTTGTTAGGCACAGCGGAATTGTGAAGCGACGACATTTGCGCGCGTAGCTGGCGCAGCTCGTCGTGCAGTCGCCTTACCTCTTCGCTTAGGCGCCTAACTTTCTCCTCCTCCAATTTACGCGTTTGATTACATTCGCATTCGCAATGACGCTCGCCTTCTGCTTGCGTCGATACGTCGCGAAATTGCGAAGTAATCAGCGTTCTGTCCACCCGTTGTGTCGTCACCAGACTATTAATCTCTTCCTCGTTGCTCCTTGGAAGGCTTGTCTGCTCTTCGTCTTCAGGAGTCTGGGAATGAGTAATACAGCCGTCCGATGCTGATGTATTCCATAAACGGGCCATATCGGACGCTTCGGACCGGGGGAAGCTTGGAAAATCTCCCTTCCCCCAAGCTGCATTTGCTCCGTCGTCGTGAGCTTGGGAGTATTCAGCACAGCCGTTCGGTGCCCTCAGGCGGTCTGTATACGCCAAGCGACGTGAAGTGTCAGACTTCTCGAACAGGGGGAAGCTTGGAGGATCTCCCCTCCCCCAGGCTGTGCTTACTCCGACGTCGAATTCGTGGATGGAAGCTAAATTTGATGGCGATGGTGCGGTTGCTGCGCAGCTGTCCGAAATCCATGTGTGGTCTGCATTCCCCGAGCAACTCGCGTTCTCAGATTCTTCGGACTGGGATGAGATCGTGGAATCTCCCCTCCCCCAAGCTGTGCTGCACCTTAGTTGTACCTGGACTTCACCCGGTCCTCCCTCTGGAGATAGAGTGCTCCGTAGTGACTTAAGAGCCTTGTGTCTTACGTCGGGAGGACTACCTGCTCTCTGCTCCATATTCTGGTAGACGTATCTCCGTATGGAACTCAGCAAGTTGTTGTCTACTGCTTTATTCGACATCAGTTGCTGAAACAGGCTGTGGGTCAAGGGGTCGGCGATTCGGTTCACTTCTGGAGCGCCGCTTGCATTGAGGGTCGTCGTGTTGACGAACTTATTCCTCCAATCGAGCCTCCTTGTGAACTGCTCGTAAGCACTTCCACTTATTTCTTGTGTGAAGTGGGCTGGGTTGTAACTTCCCATTAGCCACTGAGCGATTCGCTTAGAATCCCCCTCGAGATGTCCGGTGCTTCTTAAATCTAGAGCTATATTTGCTTCTATTACAGCTTCAAAGCTCAGCTCTAGATTTTTGCGCCAATGCTCCATCCTTTCGGCTAGTTCTTCTGGGGTCGATGATTCCATCTTGCGAGGCTAGACCGACTGTATAAAATTGTGTGACGAATTGTGTGTGTATGCGCAACTAACTGCTGAGATTCTCTCTCAAATTGGCCGTCTGTTACGCAAATTACAATGTTAGAATTCTAACTACCACACACAATTGTCCCAAGCTGCTTGAGAACGACGTATCTCGATGCGTGGCTATTCCAAAAAAAAATTTCACGACGATAACGACTTATATAATTCCCGCAACCAAAAAAAAAATAAAAGTATTCTCACTTTCGACCGGCTGCACGCACAGGCACGGTCAACCCAAAAAAAATCGCGTGAAAATCGTTTTAAACCTCGCGTCAAAAAAAGGAATTTAATTTTCGCCACATATGACGACGAAAACAACGATAATCGTCGTTTAAATGCTCTCGCCCTGGCTTTACAGCAGTTTAAAAGACTCGGGACAAGTATACACAATACTGCCCGAGCATAAACATAAAAACCTACAAAAACAAGCAATCTGCTGTTTTGTGTTTATGTTTCTATGCGCGCCGCGAGTCTTCTTGTCTGTTTGTTTACGCCCGGCACCTCGACTTGGCGAGTTTAAATCACTGCGCCTATCAGCTGTAACGGCTTATGGCCACTGGCCGTCTGCTGATTAGTCCGGTGCAGTGATTTGCGCGCGGGCGAATTTAAACGAAACGCGATTTGAATAGGCCGGTTTCGAATGTACCGGCCTCTAACCTTCTACTTAAACCCAACACGTTAGGGCGCCATTGTAACAGGATGGCTGCTGGGGAAAAATCCCGAAAAGCCACAGGCCAGCGATGCCCTAGAACACGGTGCCGCGGGTGTCAAACTAAAATGACTTGCCCGGGGATCTGCTTCTGTAATCCTGAAAACAACGCGAAGATCGCACACGAACTTCGCTTTCCAACTAAATGGATCGCTGAGTAAAATACGCGCGCTCAAAGAGTAAAGCGCGCGCCCGCTAAGTTCAGCTATGAAAACGACCGGCGGAGTCGTTTTCCCGCGGAGGCGGCGGTATCCGGGAGAAGGTTAGGTTAAGGTCGATAAATGAAGAATAGCCTCAATTACTTCACAGAACAATAACAAGGTCTATTCTTAAATTATTACAACATAAACGCGTCGCGTTGCGCGCCGACAAGAAGACGTGGTCCGCTGACGGCGCGGGCGGATCAATGTATTTATTCTCGCTGGGCCGGTGAACGCAACACCGGCCGCTCGTCGCAGCGAGCCGAAAATACAAATAAAACGCTGCGCGGAAAATACTCGAAGAGTCTTACCGGGAGGGGAGTGCACTCCCCTCGTCGCTCGCTCACGAATCCGCTCCTGCGTCAGGCCTTATCCTCCGGTCGACTTCGGACTGTTCAGGCCGAGTCTTAACGTCCAGCGTTCACCTACAGACGCTTCGGACCCCAGGAGTGGCTCGGATTGCTCACGTGCGCTGCTCTTCGTGGTCGGTACGTGGACTGGCGCTGCGCTGCACCGGTGAGGACGCACGATACCGTTTTCTTCACGGACGATCAAAATTACTCGCGTACGCGCGGTTTGACAGCTCGAGAGAATCTGATTCAAAAATGAATCCTGCGCGACTTTGCAACGGTCCTGGTCGCGCCTGCCCCGCGCGTAGCTAACGCAAATACATCGTCCGAGCGATGTCAACACACGCTCGAGATACACGAATTCGCGGGAACGAGAGCCTAACGGGTTCGATAGAATACGGAGGACCGAGATACTTATCTTCTCCGTATTTTATCTTGGAACCTCGTTATAGTACTTACATAATATTATATAATTGAAATAATTTTTGCCCACACGGACGTAAAGTGCGTAGATTCTATAAAGTTTTGTAGGAGTACGGGAGCTATTACGCCTCTTGGACGTTAAGCAGTACTTTATGCCCGCTGGTTGAATGTGTTCGAGTAGGTTTGAAAAGTTGTATTATGTCAGTTAATTTATGGGTACTTGAGAACCTGTTAAATAGTTTAAATATTAAAATGATATCTAAAGTCAAATAGTAAGTTTGATTAAAAGAAGTGCTATAATGTAAATAGGATTATTATAAAAATGTAAAATAAAATAATGATACTAATAATGTTCAATTTATTAATATAACCATGATAAGAAGAATATTTGTAAAAAAAACATCGGCTAGTTTTCATTTTTTTTTCGAGAGCTAATAGAATTTATAATATTTATTATCTACATAAATATCATATCATGATATATTAATAAATTTTTCGTTTGCTCTTTATTGAGTGTATGTTAACCCATTAATGCGCAAAACGCTAAATTTGGACATGAAACTTCGAGCCCACTGTGCTGTTAGAAAAACAAATCCATTTTTGTTCAAAATCCTATATAAGGGGTTTTCGGGGATGCTCTTTCAGAATCTGGCACTTATTTTGTAAAAAAAAATCAAAATCATTATTTTTTTTTGCATTTAAAAAAAAAAGTCATGAATTTTTAACGTTTTTTTTTTTTAAATCAATTTTCACTAACGTTGCTGCATTCAAATAAGCAAATTATTGTCAGAAATCGCGTCCTCCATGTCTGAGGTTTTCAAAACCCTGGTTGAGAACTTTTTTTCCACGTTAGTTTTTCCAAAATGGCGGTTTTTCTGAAACAGCATGACCTTAAACTTCATGATTTTTTTTCTTGACAGCTTCGAACCTTACCAAAAAAATTGATAGAACAAAAAATGTTTAGAATCATCCAAAAAACATGTGTGAATTTTTTCAAAAATTTTTGGGCCATTTTAGAATTTTTCAAAAATAGGCCATTTTAAAAAATTTGAAATTCACTAAAAATCTTCTGGAAAAATTTATAAATATTCATTAGATGATTCTGAGCACTTTTTATTCTATAACTTTTTTTCGTAAAGCTCATGCTTTTCAATAAAAAAAAACCGCTGCCAATTCATTGGCCCGTGGTTTCCTCAAACTTATATTGCTGATTCTTTTAATTAATTTTTAATAACAAAATTTATAATTTTTCCAACAATTTATTAAATAATTATAATTTATACCACTCTAAACTCAAAATCACAACTTTGGTATGATTTTTCGGCTCTCGTGGTATAAAATACCGTTCGAAACGAGTGCGGAAGTTGATTATTTACATCGTGTGACGTTTTTCGCACGAGCGAAGCGATCATCACCTTCCGTACCAGTGTCGAATTGTACTATAAATTCATTTATGAAGAATAATAACCCTACTGAACAATCTCACGTGAGATCTCAGGTGAGAACTCACATGAGATCTCACGTGAGATCTCACGCCAAAATCTCATCTGGAATTCTGGACCGCGAGCTGCTAAAATTCCTTCGATGATAAAAAATCAGTTTCAGGGAATTAGGAGTCGTCTATTAGGTTACGCCACCCCGCAGATAAGTTCAAAAATCTACGTTTTGAAGCATTTTAGCCATTTTTTACATTTTTAGAAATTTTACAAATGAGATCTCACGTGACATCTCACGTGAGATCTCACGTGGAATCTCATGTTTCAAATTTCTCACGTGAAATCTCACGTGGGATCTCACGTGAGATCTCATATGTAAAATTTCTAAAAATGTAAAAAATAGCTACATCGCTTCAAAACATAGATTTTTGAACTTATCTGGGGGGTGGCGTAACCTAATAGGCGACTCCTAATTCCCAGAAACTGACTTTTCATCATTAAAGAGATTTTAGCAGCTCGCAGACCAGAATTTCAGATGAGATTTTGGCGTGAGATCTCACGTGAGATTTTTCAGTAGGGAAGTACTAATTTTTAAATTATGTATAAAATATGAATATTTTTGTTAATAACAAAAGAACCGTGATAGCTAGAAAGTTTTTGTTTAGAAAATATTGGTATTACAATTCTTTTTCGAATGCTATCCATCTGATTCAGGGACATAGAGCCGTTCTCAAGAAATTACGATTTTAAAAAAGGCTAAAAAAATTTTAACCTCAAATATCTCTGAAATGTATGGACCAATCATTTTGCCCAAAGAACTCGGCCGAGAGTTATCCATAATCTACTTCTACAACGAATTTTGATGCGATTAAGACAATTTAACTCTCGTAATTGTTGGACATACAAAACTCATTTTTCAATTTTTACGTTTTTGTTAATAACAAAAGAACCGTGATAGCTAGAAATTTTTTTTAGAAAATATAAGTATTTGAATCTCTTTCGAATGCTACGCATCCGATTAAAATATTCGATCCTATCATTAAAAAAATAACAATGAACATAATTTAAATTTAAGATATATGTTTCTTATAAGAGGTATATTCATTTTTACAAACTATATACACCGGAATGAAGAATATCAACGGGCAAAAATGTCCCAGGTTAAAAATAATATATACATACGACACATCATCACATCACATCACTGTAGTAATCTCTAAGCGCGCTTAGCACGCTGTAATTTTATCAAAACTGCACCAATTTTTTTTTTTAACCTGGCAACCCATTACTCCCACCAATCAAATCACGAATAAATTGATATCATAACTAATCCATTATTTTTTAAGATAAGAGATAGGATTAGGAAGTTATAACCTTTTTTAAAAAAAGCAGGTTTTTGTTTTTGTTAATAACAAACGAACCGCTACAAGCTAGGAATAAAATTATTTTTTTAAATATAGGTATTTTAATTATCTTTTGAATGCTACCCATCCGATCCAGATATATAGAGCCGTTCTCGAGAAATTACGATTTGAAAAAAGGTTAAAAAAATTTTAACCTCAAATATCTCTGAAATTTTTAGACCAAATATTTTGCCCAAAGAACTCGACTGAGAACTATACAAAATCTGCCTCTACAAGGAGTTTTGAAGCGATTAAGTCAATTTTATTTCCGTAAACGTCGGGCATAGAGAAAGCGTTTTTTTCATTTTTCAAATTTTTTCTCAAAAACTAACCAAAGAAATGGATTCAAATTTTTACAGATTATAGCTATTTATATTGTGCATTATCGTGATTTTTCTCAAAAACATGGACCGCTTAGTTTGTGAGTTACAGGCTTTAAAAAAAAAGACACATTTTTATCAATAACAAGAGAACCGTGATAACTAGAGAATTTTTTTTAAATTATAGGTTTTTTACGCTCTTTCGAATGCTAGCCATCCGATTCAAAAATTTAAATCCGATCTTTAAAAAAAATCAAAAATAAATTTTGAGAAAATCGAAAATACGAAATCGAAATTTTTGAGTGAATTTCAAATTTTTCAAAATGGCCTATTTTTGAAAAATTCTAAAATGGCTCAAAAATTCTTGAAAAAATTCACACATGTTTTTTGGATGATTCTAAACATTTTTTGTTCTATAACTTTTTTCCTAAGGTTCAAAGCTGTCAAGAAAAAAAAACCATGAAGTTTAAGGTCATGCTGTTTCACAAAAACCGGTATTTTGGAGAAACTAAGGGGGAAAAAAAATTTCTCAACCAGGGTTTTGAAATCCTTAGACATCGAGGACGCGATTTCTGAGAATAATTTGCTTGTTTGAATGGAGCAACGTTAGTAAAAATTGATTAAAAGAAAAACGTTAAAAATTCGTGACTTTTTTTTTAATGCAAAAAAAACAATGATTTTGATATTTTTTTACAAAATAAGTGAGAGATTCTGAAAGAGCATCCTCGAAAACTCCTTATATAGGATTTTGAACAAAAATGGATTTGTTTTTCTAACAGCACAGTGGGCTCGAAGTTTCATGTCCAAATTTAGCGTTTTGCGCATTAATGGGTTAAATAATAATAATTATCTAAAAAAGTCTTCAGATTTTAGAACCCATATATCTCACAGATACTATAACAAAAATGATCCACAAAATTTCTGGATATTATCTCCGTACAAATCGAAGGCCTGAAGTCGATATTATATCAAATAAATGTTTACAAATTAATTTTTTAATTAAAACACGTTGTAGCCGGTAAAGTTTCTTATTCTTATTCGACATGCCCTCAATAACTGCTTTAAATAAAACTAGTATAATATTTTATTGTAATGACTATCTTGCCCATTTAATACAATTAATAAATAAAATTAATGAAATCGTATGAGCTTGCGTGTGTAAGCGTGCGAGTGTGTGCGCGTGCTCGAGTGTAAATGCATACATTCAATTTCATTATTTTAAGTATTTATTATATTAAACTGGCACGATTCTCTCTACTATATAATAAACAAATAAAATAAATTTAATTATTTGTGTGTATCACATAATATTGTAGTAATTATAATATTTTTATTTCAGTGAAACATAACTTTATTTTAAAAAGAAGACTAGATCAAACGCGCGCTGCCCGCGCGGAGATGATCTATGCTTTGACAATATTCAAAAATGGGAAAATAACCTTATAAGAAAAATATAAACAAACAACATTACATTGCCATGCACATAGCTACAGCATGGCAACGCTTCCGACCAATCAGATTATGAATGAAACGTGAAATAACATAGTCATCAATTTTAATAAAGGGGATAAAATTATGAAATATCTGAAATAAAATTAAGTTCAATTGACGTTCATGAAAATAAAATAGTTACTTTAAGTAAAATAATAATTATAGAATAAATAATCTACGGTTGTTGCTTGAACGTCATTGCCTCAAATAAAATTAAAAAATGGCTATTAATCCACTGGTTGTAATATCTTTATTATCTATAATCTTCAATCCTAACAATGTTAAAATTGAAGAATCACAAGCTAACGAACAAGAGATAACTTTATATTATGTAATAGAAAATATAATAAAAGGGAGTATAAATTACAATTTACATACAGAAGAAGAATATACTTTACTTTTTGAGGATGACTACAGTGATACACTTCCACAAGATATTGAAGAAGAGGATGAATTAAATAAAGATAATGGAGAGGTTCCTGCTTGTTTACCAAATGAAGAAGATGTTGACTTGGAATATAAGAAACAGGCAGTGCAGCATTGGCAAAGTAGGAAAAGAAAGATATTATCCTTGACAAGTGTACAATCGAAGTATAGAAAAGTTACTTCCAATCGTCAATTGCGACGGTGGAAATTACAAATTGAAGCACGGTGTACCAGAAAAACTATTCTATATGGAATAACAACTTATGTACTTCAAAATGTTAAAGAAGCGATAGAATAAAAAATGACTCTGCATGATATTAATATAAAAAGATGGGCTCTCGTAAAGAAAGCAGAATTAAATATTCCGTGGTTTAAAGCTTCACATAGATGGATACAAATATTCAAAAAAAACATCACATTGTTTCACATAAAATAACAAAATTTATTACTACGTTATCTACACAGAAGGCAATAGAAGTAGAACAACACAAAGAAAATTTTGTTAACGATGTCAAAAATATCATTAAAATACATGGTGCTCAAAACGTTTATAATTCTGATCAAAGTGGGTTCAATATAGAGATACACAGTGGTCGCAATCTTTGTTATGAGGGGATTAAAAATGTAGAAAATATCATACAGTCGGTATATTCTACAATACATAGTTACACTATTCAACCAACAATATAAGCAGAGCGACAGCTTATGTCCGCGTTATTTATAGTTTTGAAGAGGCTCATGGGCCATTTGGACTTAAAGTAATGAAAACTTTATTCAAACCAGAAAATATATACGTAGAAGCAGCAGCGTCCTGTAAATTATCCAAGGAACTATTTCGAATTTGAATTCAAAATGTATTTTTGATTCACAGTGGGAATTCACCTATACTGCTATTAGATTCATGGAGTGGACAATGTGAAAACACTGTAAAAGAAGCTTTAGCGAAAGAGTCAAATCTTATATTGAAAACGATACTAAAAGGCACAACTGGTCAGATACAGCCTCTTGATGTGTATGGTATTCGATTATGGAAAAACTTTATAAGAAAATTGTCAGACATAACACTTCTTATGAATTATGATGCTAAATTATACAAGAGAAATAATATAATCAAACTACAATCTCTAACCCATAATCAATTTTCTTCACCAAGATATCAAAATATTTTGAAATATCCCTGGTATAAAAGTGGATACTTAACGAAGAAACCTCCAAGACATCAAAATCCAGTAGATTTCTGCGACAATTTGCGACATATGTGGAGGAATTGCAGTCATACGATATGTATGGTGTAAAAAGCTATTATGTTTTAAACATTTTTTCACAGATTACACAGGCACACAAAAAAAGTGGTCTGTTACTGAGACCTGACATACCTACTCTTATGGATTTTGATGCGCTGAATCCGAATCCGAAGCCAGATTTGCGCCATCACCCCTCAGTTTTTCTTAAATCGTAGAAAACCACCCCTAAATCGGAAAATCCGGAATATTCAGCTATTAACATTTGGCAAATTTGTATAAACTGACTAAAAATCACTGCAGATCTAAAGCTACACATATTTTGAGGCACTGAATCCGAATTCGAAACAAGATTTGAGCTATCACTCTTCATTTTTTTTAATCGTGGAAAATCACCCCTCAATCGGAAAATCCGGGAAATTCAGCTTTTAGCATTAAATAAAGTTTTTTAAACTCCCTGGAAACAACAGCAGATGAGGCGCTGAACCCGAATTCGAAACGAGATTTACGACATTCCCTCTACTTTTTTTAAATCACGGAAAACCACCCCTACATCGAAAAATTCGGAACATTCAGCTTTTGACCCTTTCAACCTTATACCTTTAAACCATCAACGCCTAAACCCTGAACCCTTAAATCCTGAACCCTGAAACCTTTAACCTCCAACCCTAAAATCCTTAAACGTTGAACCCATTAACCCTTTAACCCTTTAAACCCTTAACTGTTGAACCCTTAGATCCTGAACCCTTAAACTCTGAACCATTAAACCCTGAACCCTTAAACCCTGAACCCTTAAACCGTGAACCCCTAAACGCTGAACCATTTAACCCTGAACCCTGAACCCTTAAACCCTGAATCATTAAACCCTGAATCCTTACACTCTCAACCCTCGAACAATTAACTATTCCTTAAAACCCTTAAAAAGTGAAAACTGAAACCAAACTGAACCCCTCAGCTCTTAAACCCTCAACCATTAAACCTTGCATCTTTAAAAAAGTAATTCAATTTTCTCTTTTTCGCTTATAGCGGATTCTTTTATCCTCAAATGACCTGTGTAAAGGATTTCTGGATCTTTTTTTATCACTTTGATTAGTTCCTCTTTTCATCATCCAGTAGTAGTCAGCCATCATATTAATACCCCAAGTGTCTTGATATCTCCTCTCCATTTCTTTTCCGTCTTGGTGAAATCGCTCACCTTGCTCTTCGCTGTAGTCACCTAAGTTTTCAGGAAAGTATTGCAAATGTGAGTGCAAAAAATGTAATTTCACACTCATCAAACAACCTAAACGTTCGTAGTTATCGAATAAATCTGAAACAATTTGTTCATATTCCTGACTTTTATGATTACCTAAAAAGGTTTCAGCAATACTTTGAAAACTGATTTGCGTCTCCAAGGCAATCGTGGTTACTTGAGGGATTGCTTGTGGCATTATACTCAACATGGGCCAAGTTATCCACCTGTGAAGAGCTGCGGTCGTATGATGATGACGGCTGCGGGCCCGCTTGCTCACCCTGACCAGTCGCCCTGGGTTTCTGAAGTCCTGCATCGTGAATATATATCCCTTATATCTGCACCCAGGGCACCTCCCCGTGGTGACAGTGGGCAACGGATAAATTTTTTGCAGGTTTTTTTTACTTCGATTTTCTGTATAAATTTTTTGTATATTCTGGCAAGGTTCCTGCGAGAGGGCGTTTCGCCGTCATGGCAGATATAAGTGATGTACAATATCTATTACGATGCAGGGCTTCGGAAACCCAGTATCGGCGACTGGTCAGGGTAAGCAAGCGTGCCCGCAGCGGTCGTCATCATACGACCGCAGCTCTCCACAGATGGATAACTTGGCCCGTGTTGAGTATAATGCCACGAGAAACCCTTCAAGTAACCACGATTGCCTTGGAAACCCAAATCAGTTTTGCTACATATGTGGTAAATTTAAGGTAGCAAAGTACCGCATACCGATTGCGGATTTAAATAGAACAATTTTTCTTTAGTGCTTCAAAATGCAGATACCTGTTGGAAATACATGGTGGGTTCCTCAAGTGGTGTGCTGTAGTTGTCTAACGATGTTGAATCGATGGAAGAAAAGCAAAGGAAAGGAAGTTTTACAATTTACCACGCCAACTATATGGCACAAACTACAGTCATGCGATGACTGCTATTTTTGCAAAACTATTACAAGTGGGTTCACTTCAAAAAATAAATCTAAAATAAAATATGCTAATGTCTCTTCAATGATCAAACCCATTACGAAATCAGATATTCATACATCCAATGAATTTGAAAGAGAGGAAACTATTTTTGATGCTGGTGAACTTATGAATGTAGAAGAAGATTTTATGGAAGAAGATATTGAAGAAGATGTCATAAAAAAAATGAAGATGACAGTGAAAGCGAATTAATGGGGATTAGTGAAAGTGAAATGGATGAAAGTGAAGACAAGTATGTTCCACATTCTGTTATGTCATACAATTCTAAACCATTTAAACAAAAAGAATTAAACGATTTTTTTCGCAATACTGGCGTCTCGAAAGATGTTGCAGAATTCGTGGCAGCGGAACTTAAAAGGCGAAAATTCGTAGAACCTGGAACGAAATCTTCTGTTTATAGAAAGCGGGAACAAGAGTTTACGAAATATTTTACTTTAGATGAGGATAAAACATTAGTTTATTGCACAGATATAAAGAGTCTGATTAATGAATTAAAACCTAATATTTACAAGTCTAGTGAATGGACTTTTCATAGACTCTTTCATAGACTTTCATAGACTCTTCAAAGCGAAGTCTAAAGGCAGTTTTGCTGCATAATGGGAATAAGTACGCAAGCATCCCAATAGCTCATTCCATGAAACTAAAAGAAAGTTATGAAAATATGAAGTATGTCCTAGAGAAAATAAAATATGAAGAACACAAGGGGCAAGTTTGTGGAGATTTGAAAATCATATCCATCATATTAGGGCAATAGTCAGGTTTTACAAAGTTTCGTGCTTTCTATTATGGGACAGCAGAGATCGCATAAATCATTACAGGAAGAGAGAATGGCGAAGAAGAAATGCACTTAATCCGGGTACTTACAACGTGCTTCAAGAACCATTGCTCGATCCATCAAAAATCCTTCTTCCTCCACTGTACCTTAAACTTGGTTTAATGAAGCAGTTTACTAAAGCATTAGATAAAGAAGGAGCATGTTTCAAATATTTGTCAGATCATTTTCCAGGTCTCAGTAATGCTAAAATAAAAGAAGGAATTTTTGACGGCCCTCAAATTCGAAAAATGTTATAATAAATGTATTAATATGATGGCTGACTACTGCTGGATGTTGAAAAGAAAAACTAATCAAAGTGATAAAAAAAGATCCAGAAATCCTTTACACAGGTCATTTGAGGATAAAAGAATCCGCTATAAGTGAAAAAAAGAAAATTGAATTACTTTTTTAAAGACGCAAGGTTTAATGGTTGAGGGTTCAAGAGCTGAGGGTTTCAGTTTTCCCTTTTTAAGGGTTTTAAGGGACAGTTAATGGTTCGACATTCGAGAGTTTAAGGATTCAGGGTTTTGAGTTTAAGGGTTCAGAGTTCAACGGTTAAGGGTTAAAGGGTTGAGGGTTCAACGTTTAAGGATTTTATGGTTGGTGTTAAAGGATTTTAGTGTTGGGGGTTAAAGGATTTTAGGGTTGGGGGCTAAAGGATTCAGGGATAAAGGGTTCAGGATTTAAGGGTTATAAGTGCAAGGGTTTAGGTTTGAAAGGGTCAAAAGCTGAATTTTCCGAATTTTTCGATGTACGGGTGGTTTTCCGTGATTTAAAAAAAGTAGAGGGAATGTCGTAAATCTCGTTTCGAATTCGGGTTCAGCGCCTCAAAATATGTACAGATTTGGATCTCCTGTCGTTTTGAGGAAGTTTAAACAACTTTACCTAATGCTAAAAGCTGAATTTCCCGGATTTTCCGATTGAGGGGTGGTTTTCCACGATTAAAAAAAAAAATGAAGTGTGATAGCTCAAATCTCGTTTCGAATTCGGATTCAGTGCCCAAAATATGTATAGCTTTAGATCTGCAGTCATTTTTAGGTAGTTGACACAAATTTGCCCAATGTTACAAGAGGAATATTCCGAATTTTTCGATTTAGAGGTGGTTTTCCACGATTTAAAAAAAAAAACTGAGGGCTGATGGCGCAAATCTGCCTTTGGATTCGGATTCACAGCCTAAAAATGTGTATAGATTTAGATCTGCAGTCATTTTTAGGCAGTTTATACAAATTTTCCCAATGTTAAAAGCTGAATATTTCGAATTTTCGGATTTAGGGGTGATTTTCCACGATTTAAAAAAAATGAGGGGTGATTCAGCGCATCAAAATGCATAAGAATAGGTATGTCAAGGTATGTCAAGTGTTATCATTGTTGTCAAAAGTATATTGAATAAAATTTGCAAATTGACCAATTTCTGTAATATTTATATATATTACATTGACAAATCATCAAATTGTACAAATTAATAACAATGAAAAAAAGTTTTCGTCCATAATCTAGTAATAATAATGTTAATAGGGGTAGCTACCCCCACTAACATTAAAATATTTTTTATTTTTTTTAACTTTTAATATTAAATATGAGTCAAAATAAACATTACAAAATAAAAAATCCAAAGGAATGTTGTGATTAATTTTTTTTAATCACTAAAAGATAAGTAACTAAATAGGGGTATCTCACTCCTTCTATGTGTTTTTTTAAACCGCGAACATTAAAAAATTCCGATTCCATCTCGAGATATTAAAAAAAACTGTTTTTGGGGATGAACTTTATGGGTGGTTTTCACCCCCAAATGTCTTTCTCCACAGATACAAAAAAATACGTGTCAAATATTTTTCGATACTCTAACCAGTTCCAAAGTTTCATGAAAATCGGAGGCGGACACCAAGTATCCTTTCCTTGTAAGTTCGAATACAATATAATTTCGTCGAAATTATTCTAAATTCGAATACAATATAACTTCGTCAAAATTATTCTAAGTTCAAGATTACAAATTAAATATGCGTCGGACAAGGGCTTCGCCCTTTGAAAGAAAAGAAGAGAGAAAACTTCTGCCTCGAGTGAAGACGCGAGAGTTTATATATTTAATCAAATAAATTGGATACGTACAACTCTTCAGTCAGTAGTCATATAAAATACCAAAATTTTAGGACCTCTCCTATTAAAATATATGCAGTTCCTGAATCTGGAGTCGACGGCAGAGCAAAAATTTTGAAATGGCCATATATTTGGTTAAAATCCATCAAAATTTTTTTTTGGTTCTCATTTTATCACAAATTGAATATATTTTTAGAATATTACTTCTAAATATTTCTAATTATAAAAATTTATTTTTTTAGGTTATTTTATGAAGAAAATTTATAGGTGTGTGAGCCCCTTAACATGATACAATATTTTTACAGTCACACAGACACACAATAAATAGTAACAACCTCTTATAAAAACAAGGATGTAATTTATTCAAGATCAACAACACAAAAGGTTAAATGTATCATCAGCAAGGTCTCAAATCAACTAACTGAAAAACTAAATTGAATCGAGCACAACAAACTAATCGCTTAGCAATGCTTTCGTTCTTTTCATGTTCGATGACAATGGACTAATACATAACATTATTCTCCCTCTTTTCATATTGTCGTCCCGACAATCTTAAAATAAAAACGAAAGCTAAGGCGTCTTCTTCAAGTGGGCTGATCCTTGGCTCACCCGACCAACAGGGCCCGTCTCTTGAAAAATAGTCCTCCTCATCCAAAACCGAATCAAAATGGCATCATCTTCAAGCGGGCTGATTCTTGGCTCACCCGGCCAAAGGGCCCGTCTCTTGAATTTGTCCATCTTGAAATCATCTTGAAATCATCTTGAAATCATCTTGAAATCATCTTAAAATCATCTTGAAATCTTTCTGGAATCGTCTAGTTTTTAAGCGGGTTTATCCTTGATCATCCGGTCAGAGGACCCATATGTTAAAATGTAGAATCGTCATTTTTGGGGGTATCATCATGTCATCATCGGTGGGTAAAGTCTTGTCGGTAATTCTTGGACACAAGTGGGGAGTTGTCACGCCGTAGTACGTCACCTCTGTTCCTTCTCTGGTATTTGCCCTGTGTCTCACGGGAAAAACCACGGCTCAAAATAACCGTGAGTAGAGTTGAAGAAATTACCTATCGTGGTAGGTTGCCAAATGTTTTTTCGTGCTGATAGGTGAATTTTATTGGTGTTGGTTTTTAGTCTCTGGACGTAGCTGTCATTGTTAAGACAATCTTCTTCTTCTGGAGGACATCCGCGTATCAAATCCAGAGGAAGCCTCAAGTCTGTACCGGTGCACATCTCCGCTGGTGTGACCCCAGTTGTTGAGTGTAGCGAGGATCTGTAAACTAAAAGATATAAGGAAATCCAACGATTCCAATCTTTTTGGTTATCTGTTATGTATTTCGACAAGTATTCTAGTACCGTTCTGTTTTGTCTTTCTACCTGACCATTCGATTGAGGGTGTAATGGTGTTACCCTAGTCTTCCGAATTCCTAGCAACTGAGACAGTTCCTTAATTAGTTTAGAGTATTCTGTTGTGAAATTGAGTTCCTATTCTGCTCCTTAATAAGTTTTACTTCTAAAGCTCGCGCAACAGCAACCTTAAGAGGAGATATGTGCTTTAATTGAAAAGTTTCCCTAATTCCGTATTGTAACCGAATTTTCAATAAGTGATCCCGTGTTTTGAAATGAAATATCCCTAACCTAATTGGCTGTGTGTTCCTGTTACTTGTGTAAACCATGTTTGTTGTTGGTGTTGTTTGTGTATTAGAATGTGGGGTTGTACTCATCTGGTTTAATTTCTGTCAAAGTTGTTCCTGGAAAGCGAGTCGCTCTGCCCGCAGATCATCAATGGTACGCTGACGCTCGATTAATTCAGCGTCGTGTAACCGTAACTCCGCCGCGAGGTGTTTCTCCTCGGTGCTGTGATGTTGTAGTCTCGCTTCAAGTTATTGACATCGTTGATGTTCAGCCTCACAATCGGCTTCCAACTTTTCGAGTCGTTGTCGGTAAGTATCCATTTGAGTCCTAGTCTTATTAAGTTCCAAGAGCGCTTCACGAAGAAGAGTAGACTGGAGTACATCGACCGTTGGTGAGACATCAGCCACCATCAATGAGTCATCGGTCATCATACGCGCATCAGTGACCGAGCGTGCGCCAGTCGTCGAGCGCGAGTCATCAGGCGAACTCAAATCGACGAGAATCAGATCAGAAATTGCGGGGTTAAGTGTAACTGTTTAATTTTGACTTAAATTTTCAGTAGCAGCAATGGATTCGGTGTCGGTGGTATTGACCTCAGCAGTTTCGACAGTAGAATCTTCGGCAGTAGTAGCAGCAGTCTCGGCAGCAGTCTGTGCTCTGGTACTTGTCTGGAAAGGTGTACGAGTCGTTTTCGCTGACTTTTCAAATCCCTTCATTTCGTCTTCAAAATCCCGGACGAGCCCCCAAAATGTTACAGTCACACAGACACACAATAAATAGTAACAAACACTTATAAAAACAAGGATGTAATTTATTCAAGTTCAACAACACAAAAGGTTAAATGTGTCATCAACAAGGTCTCAAATCAACTAACTGAAAAACTAAATTGAATCGAGAACAACAAACTAATCGCTTAGCAACGCTTTCGTTCTTTTCATATTCGATCACAATAGACTAATACATAACAATATTAATTAGATAGTACCATTTGGTCACAACATATTAAGTTAATCGTTGAAAATGGCTCTCTTTTTCAGTATACATTTTGTATTAATCATGTAACGCATACTTAACTTACTTTCTTTCAGATATTGATTCAAATAATGAATACGTTCAACGATATTTTTTTCAATTCTGGAAATGCAGAAGCAGAGAATTCGTCAGAACAAAACAGTGAGTTTGATAGTTATAAAATAAAATACATTAATGTCGTTACGCATAACGACCACCATTGACTTGTGAATAAAGTTCCATATGCAATACGGGAGAAAAGTCGATTATTCCCTCGGATGATTACTGCCCTCGCTTAGTTCAGGCAGTAAACCCATCCGCGGAAATAATTGGCGACTTTACTCCCTTGTTGCATAGTGGACTATTATATATGTATAAATTCAAATAATGTAATTTGTAGTTTGAAATGGATAATTCCAATAAAGATTTTAAATTTATCATTTTAGTATCTTTGTTAAACTTGGATAATGAGCCAAATACCAATAGGGATGATATAGAGATCGAAGGTGAAGAAAGCGATAATAACTCGAATGATACTGATTCTAATGGAAGTAATCTAAATGATTCTGATGACAGTGATGATGTACGTTCCAGAGTCTATGAAGTATGTATAATAAAATAAAATAAAATTTGTGTGTGTGGGGAGGGGGGGAGCGCGAGTTTGGTGTCTATATATTAATATAGATTTACATATATTTATATTTTGCAGGCTAGTTTTGATAGCGACGCCATATATAAAAATGTATATAGTAGTAGCGATTCGGATGACAACTATGAAGATGATAACTTTTTCGACGCCGAAGATGATTTCCAACCAGACCCATTCACTAATTTAAAAGATATGTTAGATAATAATGAATCTAATGAAACCATTAGAGCTAATTTTGTTGTTAGTAAAGTAGAGATATTTTATAGTTGTTGATAGCAGCTAATGGTAGAGTTTTTGTTATACAGTTATATACAGTTATATTCTTCAATTCAACGTTTCGGAGATTTTATTATCTCCCTCTTCAGGAATAGATTAATACAATCTTGTCGTCAAGTTTGATATGCGGGCAACATTTGACGAGCGAATTGTTTCCCGCATATCACACTTGACGACAAGATTGTATTAATCTATTTCTGAAGAGGAAGATAATAAAATCTCCGAAACGTTGAATTGAAGAATATGGTATTTCTTTATTGTTAAAGCAATTTAACAAAAATTACCTATCCATTGGTAGATAACTGGCCATTAGTTTCGTACAACTCAAAGTAGAGATATTGTTGGCAATTTTGAAAGGACCCCGCACACAATGTATGGGAAAAAATCATCCGGTCAAATTGAGCGAAACTTTGGAAAAAAATAGATCTTGAGGTTCTGAAGAAATCTATCTTTTTTCAATTTCGTTCAATTTGACCGAATGATTTTTTCCCATACATTGTGTGCGGGGTCCTTTGCAATTACACATTCCTTAACTAACTCAGCTATAGAATATCTGTGCAAAATGGTCAATAGCTTTTTAGATCGACGTGTCATCCCTGATACACGCTATCTCATTGATAAGCTGTGTTTTTCTAAAGAAAATATACATTACCATGCTGTACGTCCAATATGTAAAGCATACATTGGTTCGTATGATCAAAATCGATGTTCATTACGTTGTAAGACGTATGATAATAACATTAATTTGAAAAATCCATCTTATAACGATTTTTTCATAAAATTTGATGTAAGAAATGAATTTCAGAGATTAATAGATAACAACGATGAATTTTATAATAATACTGTTTGTGATAGAGAACAGGGTAACAATACTGGCTATAGTGATATTAAACATGGTCAAAAATATAAAGAATTTGTTCAATCGTTAGCAAATGAAAAGAAACAGTCCTATGCTACGGGAATGCTAAATAGCGATGGACCTCCGATATTCAAGAGTTCTAAATTTTCTATATGGCCAATACAAATTCTAATTAATGAACTACCTATACATGTAAGGTTTTCAAGACCAATAATTTACTCTTTATGGTTTGGCAAAGATAAACCCAATATGGCAAGTTTTTTGAGTCCATTTATACTGGATATGAAATAGTTATCAACGATCGGAATAATGTGTAAAGTTCAAAATGAAATGAAAACAATCTATTTATATATTATCTGCTCCTGTGTGGATTTAGTTGCCAGAGCAACAATGCAAGGCTTGATACAATTCAACGGACGATTTGATTGTAATTGGTGTTTGCATGAAGGTGAAGAAGTGCTTCATAAAACAGGTACTGCAAGAAAGTATGATTTACTCGATGAAATTCCAAGTAGAAGATCAGAAACTGATAGTTTAAGTCATATGCATCAGACAATGGAATTGCCAGTACCAATCTTTGGATTAAAAAAAATATCGCCATTGATAAATTTAGAGGGATTCAATATAATTGATAGCTTTGTGCCGGTTTTCATGCATAACATCAACTTAGGAATAATTAAACAATTTATGAAATATTGGTTCGAGACTACAAGGAAGCCTTATAGTGTTCCGAAAGAAACGATCGTTGACATTGCAAATACAATTGCATCATTCAAAGTTCCAAATTAACTTGGCCGTTTATCCCGTTCGATTCATGACCGTAAATATTGGAAATCGAAGGAATGTGAAAACTTTCTTTTACATTATAGCATACCCCCACTGTCGATTATACCTAACTTTGAAAATTCTTTAGAACACTGGCCATTATTAGTAGAGGCGACACATGTCTTACTAAAAGAAAATATTACTATGGTTGAAGTACATAGAGCGCATGAACTTTTAAAAAAATTTCTGGCATTAACGGAATTATACTATGGAAAAGATGCGATGACCTTTAATATTCATCAACTTATTCCTTTAGTTCAAAATATAATTGATAAGATCGTAAAATCTTATACCCGTCGTACGAACATTATGTTTCGTTATCGTGGGCCCAATGAGTGTCCATGAAATATTTTTCTTGCAAATATACTGCGGACCCATTACGAAACGATGGTACTATAGTTACAACACATCCCCATTTTTCATTATTCCTTTTTAATTTTAAACTTTCTATAGTATAACAGAAAACATCTAGAAATACATTACAACATAGTTTCTATTAGTTGGAAACTTTTTCACGTAGAAAGTTTTCTGATTTCTACTTTAAATTAGTTTTAGATAAATGATAAATCAAATATATTTTCGAGAAAAAGATGTTAATGCTTTCTTTTTAAAGATATCATTTTTCATAGATTCTGTAGATCTTTGAAAATAATTATTGTTAAAAAAGTTATTTGTTTTGACAAAAAATTTTCGGAAACATTTTTATATACCTATAGTTTGCAAAA
Source organism: Torymus aiolomorphi (assembly GCA_036365515.1). Taxonomy (NCBI): domain Eukaryota; kingdom Metazoa; phylum Arthropoda; class Insecta; order Hymenoptera; family Torymidae; genus Torymus; species Torymus aiolomorphi. Next base: position 111,320,373 of record CM070875.1, on the reverse strand, counting down.
GTTAAGGTGATTAATAATACTATTAGTTTTGCTGATTGTTTTAAAAAAATATTTAGGCTCTCATTAAAGTTCTTGGTACAGAGTTTGACACACGTTGAGGGAGAGGAAGAGGGATCAGAGGGAGGGAAAGAGAGGGGAGCGAGCGTGTGAGAGACAGGGTTGGAGAAAGAGAGGGAAGTTCTAAAGTCATATGAAAATAATTCTGTTAATTCTTATAGATTCCAGGAAAAACTTATACTTGGCTTATTTTTTACTTTAGTAGAAATGTTTGGGAATGCGATTGGTTGGACGATCAGAAAATAACTTGGAGGCAGACGATACTCACTTTAACTCATTTCATTTATTAATCTTAATCTTAATACTACAATAGTTGATAAAAGAATATATTCCAAAATAACTTCTCTTAGCGTATACAATTTAATTTTAATTATGTGTGTGTGTTGCGTCTAGAATACGAATCGTGTGTAGATGTTCCGAATTGCGACTTGTACCTACTTGCGCTCTCGGTCGCTGCTCACGTGATACTGGTTGTAAGGCATAGTTTCGGTAAGGGGAGAGAGTTACAGTACTTAACGCAAGGACCACGCGACAGAGTGTTTGTGTGTAGAGTAATGTGATGTTTGTGTATAGGTGTAGGAAGAATTCTAGGGTCTTGATTTCGAACATCCCGCCCGCTTTAGCCATCCATGGCTAATAATGTTCATGCATCTTGAGGAAGCAGAATGAGCTTGACGATGGGACGTACGAGAGTAGTTGATGCAGTTTTAATTATTGCTACTCGAGGTAACCCATCTGCTCCCGGTTGTATCTCAATGATCCTGGCAAGCGCCCACTTACAGGGCGGAATGTTGTCTGAAAGCAGGAGGCAAGGTCCCCCACTTTGACCGGAGGCATCTTGGTGGTCCATTTAGGTCGTTGTTGAAGACTGTGAAGGTATTCTTGAGACCAACGGTCCCAAAAATTCTCGTGCATGCGTTGGAGAAGTTGCCATCTTGACAGACGGGAAGTCGGGATTCCTTGGAGCGACGGTTCTGGTATAGCAATTGGTGAGATTCCGATCAGGAAGTGTCCAGGTGCTAAAGCCGAGGGTCTGATGGATCGTCCGTGAGTGGAGTGAGTGGACGCGAATTTAGGCACGCCTCCACTTGTGCCAACAGGGTAGTCATCTCTTCGAAGGTGAGAAGATTTTCACCTATGACTCTTTTCAGGTGGAACTTGACGCTTTTTACGGCTTCCTCCCAAATTCCGCCGAAGTGGGGAGCTGAAAGAGGATTAAATCGCCACTCGGTGCCGTCTTCGGCCAGTCTCTTGGCGATTTCTCCACTTTGAGCCGTTGCTTGCCGAAAGAGGGTTCGAAGCTCTCTATCGGCTCCAACAAAGTTGGTAACGCAGTCGCTTATTAGTACTGCACAGCGACCACGTCGTGCGATGAAGCGACGGAAGGCAAGCAGAAAATCTTCAAGACACGACTTCAAGGTGTATGGCGTGGGTGCTGAGGCATACAAAGACCGATATGTAACCTTTGTAGGATTCAGTACCTCGGCTTTTTGATATGTGCATTAACAACGGACCGGCAAAGTCCACGCCGGAGTGCGTGAAAGGTCTAGAGCGTTGAACTCGTTCGAGTGACAGATCAGCCATTATCTGTGTAGCTGGCTTTGCTTTATGTCGCTAACAGCGGTGACACTGCGATATAAGTGATTTTACGAGTTGACGTCCTCGGACGATCCAGAATCTCTGCCTTAGGAGGTTGAGCATTAGCTGTACTCCTCCGTGTAGCGTCTGTTGGTGTGCGTCCGTTACGAGGAGACGCGTTAGGTATGATTCACGAGGCAGTATTGCAGGGTGAGCATCATCTGGGTGAAGTAGCGAGTACTTGAGACGACCTCCTACTCTAAGAGTGTTATTTTTGTTGATGAATGGATTTAGCTTGATGAGTGTACTCTTAGTAGGAATTGGTTTCTTGTTTTTTATTGCGACGAGCTCCGTGTCGAAATGCATTCATTAAACGTACTGAACCCAGTGCATTAATGCATTGTTAAATTGCCTTGGCGTAAGAATGGGTACTGGTTCTTTTGGTTCATGCACACGAGTTTCCTTTGCCTTGGTAACTTCTATAAATTTTAAGCACCAGGCCATTATGCTAAGTAGTCGATTTAAACAACTAGGCACGCTGTGGCACGTTTCTCCGGACACTCAACTGGTTCAGGTTCTTCAGCAGCTGCTGCCCATGCCTCTGCAATTTCGGTCAAGAAGGAATGCCCCTTGAACCAGAGTGAATTTCCTGCAAGATCGCTCGCTGAAATGCCTCGAGAAGTTAAGACGGCTGGATTGCACTTGCCGGGTACATGGTGTCATATTGCCAGCGAGAGCGTGGTTTGAATTTCAGACACCCGGTTGGCAATGTAAGTTTTCCAGCTGGCTGGTTGCTCTCGTATCCAGGCTAGAGTGATAGTAGAGTCCGACCAAAGGTGACACGTGGTATTGGGAAGCTCGAGTGCCTCTTGCAGTCGCTTGGTCAGCCGCGTTAGCATGAGCGCACCGCAGAGTTCCAGGAGAGGGAGGGATACCTGCTTTAGTGGCGCTACCTTAGATTTTGAAGAGACGAGTTTTGAGGTAACTGCACCGTTTGCGTTTACAAAACGGAGGTAGACACATGCTGCGTAGGCTCTTTCCGAAGCATCCGAAAAGCCGTGAAATTTGACGAGGAGAACTTCGTCAGAATAGCCAATCCAACGAGGTACGGAAATGCACTCGGTTGCGGCAGTTGATGTGCGAGCCCTTCCCAGCGTTCTTGTAAACGGATTGGCAGCGGATCATCCCACTGTAGCCCAGTATGCCACAGTATCTGAAGAAAGATTTTGAATAAAATCGTAAATGGGACAATCCAGCCAATAGGGTCGTAGCTGAGCGGTGAGGTCAAGCACGCTGCGCTTTGTGGGCAACTCTGTGTCTGCGGGTTTGTCAAAGTTGAAAGAAAAAACATCCGTCCCCGGATGTCAGGAAACACCGAGCATTCTGAAGGAGTCTGAATCTTCCGCCTGAGGTACTTTCTTGTTCTCCATCGGTGCTCTGTCGGTGGGTGATACCTCCTGGATGAACGCTGTGCTATTTGATGCCCATTTGCTGAAGTGGAATCCACCAGACTTGAGCATTTTGACAAGTTCGGTTTTGAATTCCAGTAAGTCTTGCAGTGAATCTGCTCCTGCATATACGTCGTCAACGTATGTCTTTCTGCGTATTATCGCGGAGGCTCGTGAGAAATTCTGTTCCTCATCGGAGGCAAGTTGACGCAGGCATGTTATTGCTTGATACCCTGAGCATGTGAGTCCGTAGGTGACGGTTGTAAGATAAAAGTATTGTATTGGATCGTTTTCTGCTTCGCGCCATGCGATTTGTATCACGGGTTGATCTTCATCAGTTACGCGAACTTGCCTGAACATTTTTGTAATGTCGGTTGTGAAGGCGAAATAGCGTTTGCACTAGGCTACCAAGACGTCGAATATGTCGAGTTGAAGCTTGGCCCCAGGGTGGAGGCAGTCGTTTATTGGAAGCCCGTCGGGCAACTTTACCGAACCACTAAAGACCACTCGCAGCTTTGACGTGTCCCCGTGCGTCTTGAAGACGCCATGGTGTGGTAGAAAGAATACTCGGCCGGTAGGAGGGTCCGAAGGAGCTGGCCTCATGTGTCCCAGTTGCCGATATTCGTCCATAAATTTGACGTATTTTTCTTTGAATTGTGGAAGTTTTTTGAAGCGTTTCTCGATGCGTAACAGTGCATTTAAGGCCGTCAAGCGTGAATCGCCGAGTTGAGTCAAATTTGTCTTAAAAAGCATTCGAACTGTGAAGCGTCCGTGATTATCCCGTCGATGAGTCGCTTTCAAGTGTTCTTCACATTCGAGTTCGTCGGTGGTCAGCGGTTTTGGTGGAGTTCGCGAAGATTCCTCTTGGAGCCAAAATCTTTCCAGTAGTTGTGATAGTTCGGTATCGCAGATACACTGCAGACTAGAGACGGTGGGTGTAGGGTTGCCTTGATTTATGGGTGCTGCTCCTGTCAGTATCCAGCCAAGCTTAGTTGATTGGGCTATAAGATCTCCGTCGGGGCTGCGATGAAGACCTTCTTGAATTATGTCAATGAAGGTGACAGCTCCAAGTATCATTTCAATACGATCTCTGAAGTGAGGCTGTGGGTCGGCAAGGCAGAGATCGTTCACGAATGCCAGGCTCAACCCTAAGCGGCGTAGGGGTGGTAAGTACTCTGTTAGCTTTGGCAGGATTAGCGCGCGTACTGTAAGTCTTTGCTGACTGTCGGATCTTGATGCTATCTCGATGGCCGCTGTGAACTTAGCTGTATAGCTGGGAGTAGCGCCGACGCCGAGAATTGGAACGAAAGTGGACTGGCGGGAAAGACGTAGCCGTTGCGCGAGACTTTCGGCGATGAACGATGCCTCGGAGCAGTAGTATGCAGCCGTGCTGGAAGTCCGATGCGTTGGTAGTAAGAGAGTTCACGTTCAGTGATTTTGCAGGTAGTACTGTTATGGCTGTAGTCTACGGAGCAGGCGAGGTAGTGACCGGCAGAATTACAGCGTCGTTAGTCTTTGTGCAACAAGGTGTGGTGCCTGTCCCTACACACCCTGCAAGTTGAATTTCGAGCGTCATGCTGCAACTGGATGCGGTTTGAGGCAGTTCACACATAGGTTTTTCTCTGAAACAAAGGCGTGCTTAGCGTCGATTCCGAATGAATTAAATGTTTCGCAGTAATTAATTAAATGATCCTTATGGCAAAGAATGCATGAAACCGGCTTCGACTTCGAGGTAGTGTGCACGGTGCGAGATTGGTTTTTGGTCACCCTAGCCGTTGATTGCACCCTTTTGGGGTTAGTGGCCTGCTTGTTTTCCTTCGAAGGTTGGTCCTCGTCCAACGCCGAAATTCGGGATTGGAGGAAGTTGTCTAATTCCGTCCATGTCGAAGGAGTCTTTTTGGTCCCAAGAGATATTTCCCAATCTCTTCTTGTGAAGGGGTCCAGCTTCTGCACAGTCATGTGAACTAGTAGTTCGTCCATTTGATCCACTGGCCTTTGCAGAGCTTTGAGTGCCTCGATTGCATTGTGCGTGCCGTCTCGGAGTTGCTTCAATGCGGAGTATGATTCGGACGCCATGGGCTTGAGCTGAAAAAGTGCATTAAGGCATTGACGAATTAGTATGCGCTTACTGTCGAAGTGATTTTCGAGCGTTTCCCACGCTCGAGTGTAATTATCGGCAGTGATAGGCATATTTTTGATTAAATTTGCTGCGTCACCAGAAAAACTTGACTTTAGGTAGTGCATCCTTTCAACCGGGCGTAGGTCTTCATTTGTGCGGATTAGTGAGTCGAAGTAATCCTTGGAGGACGGCCATTCCGCGTACTTGCCGGAAAAGTTTGGCAGTGTTATTCGCGGAAGGTTGCCTCTTGAACGCTTGAACGTTTGCCGGTTGCCTCCTACAGCCTGTACGGGGCCTGGAGCGTCGTTTGTCAGAGCAGGATTATTAAGCTCGTCCATTGCGTCAAAGAATTTGCCGCGCTCGGTAAGGAAAGTATCTTCACACTCGGTAATGTAGTCCTCTGTAAAGTATAAGAATTGGTCATGTTCATCTTTCTTTGAGCGCAGAATAGTTTGGTGCCTGTCTTGAATTTTTATCCACTTTTGTTCGAGAGACTGCACGTAGAAATCAAGTGAGCCTTTCGTCCTGTCAGCGGCCTTTTTTGCAATTTGTGAAGTGTCGCGTAAGGGCGTCGCCTTCCTTGATTTGCGTATCGATAAGGTCTTCAATAGTCGACATCGTGAATATTGTGCGAGCGATGATGAGAGTATGCGAGCAGTGTTGTTCTCCTTGTTTTGGTTTTGAAAGCTAGAGCGAAGCGACATACAGTGTCGAGGATCTTCGCCAGTCGCGTTAGTGGGAGAGAGAGAGACAACGTTGGAATGTCGCACCTCTGCGAGCAGCGAGCTTGAGCGAGCGCGAATGTAAACAGCGCGTATTAACCTTTGCACACGCGATACGCGCACACACTTGATCGAATTTTGGAATCGTTGAAATTATGTAGTTTTGAATTGAACTTGTTCAAGCCCATGGAACTCTTGCCTTGTCTCGTAAATTGCAGCTATAAGATTTTTCTGGTTTCTACATTTTCGGTTTAGGTGAGACCGTAAAGATTGTTGCACTCGCCTGTAATGAATTTGCGAGTGAACTGGGAGGAACGCACTCGTTATATCCTTGATCACTTCTTCATGTAGCGAAGCTGCTCTCACAGGCCAACCATCCGGCTCGAAGGGCCATTTATTTGGGAATGCGAATGGTTGGACGATCAGAAAATAACTTGGAGGCAGACGATACTCACTTTAACTCATTTCATTTATTAATCTTCATCTTAACACTACAATAGTTGATAACAAAATATATTCCAAAATAACTTCTCTTAGCGTATACAATTTAATTTTAATTATGTGTGTGTGTTGCGTCTAGAATACGAATCGTGTATAAATGTTCCGAATTGCGACTTGCGCCTACTTGCGCTCTCGACCGCTGCTCACGTGATACTGGTTGTAAGGCATAGTTTGGGTTAGGGGACAGTTACAGTACTTAACGCTAGGACCACGTGACAGTGTGTTTGTGTGTAGAGTAATGTGATGTTTGTGTATAGGTGTAGGAAGAATTCTCGAGTTGTGACGTACACGACCAGCTCGTAATATACACATCGATTCATAATTTCCCATTCATAAACACGAGAGCGAAAAATCAACAAACACGATGCATCACTCTATACAAACATACGATTGCGTGCGCTAGCGAAAATTTTACTCATTCATTCATACAGTGCCTCTGACGTCACCGTGTAAACACAAATATTGTCATGCGACCAGACGATCGACTGGTATATAAAGGGCTCCAATTCTCGGTATCGGCACGCACTTGTGTCCGAGCTCTCGCCTATTCAGAATACCGATAAGCATTGCGCTTAGGTAAATGAAGCTGGCCCCTCCTTTGCGCTCGTAAAACCTATGTAATATAAATCATTTTTTTAGTATATTAATAAACATACCTATAATTTTTAGATTTTGATTTATGATTTTTTTCTTTAAATAAACTCTCTCGATAACAACTGTGTCCTAACTTACCTACCTCCCACGGCACGATAGTCGGTCCTCTGCGCCGATTATGTACCCGGCTCCTCTCTTCTCACACGGCATGGTAGTTGGCCCTCTGCGCCGACTACTTACCCGTATCATCTAAGCAGCACGGTCGCAGCCACTCAGCGCTAACGACTTACCTGCATCTATCACCTCTCTGTATCAACGACACGGACTCCGGCACATTGCGCGCCGGTATCTAACCCTGAGATGGGAGCTACTCCCCTCCCGATTATATGCTCGAGTCCAGTACATGAACTCTATAAAATTAATTTAACGTCCGAAAAAGTAAAGATTAAAGATACAGCTAGTCATTACCCAAGGTCGGTACGTTACAGCATTGCGCTTAGGTGAGTGATGCTGGCGAACCCTTGCGCTCGTTAAAATATTGTAAATATACTCTTGTAATCTGTTCCTATTTATCATCAAAATAAACTTATTTAATATCATATTTGTCTTTTAGTAAAATGTCAATTATAAACCTAACCTTAACATACCCAAGGAACTCTACCTTACCGGCCTCTTACGGCACGATAGTTGGCCCTCAGCGCCGATTATTTACTCAGTAATCCTTTCTATCGGCACGATAGCAGCCAATCAGCGCTAACTACTTATCCGATTCCAACGCAGCACGGTAGCAGCCAATCAGCACTAAATACTTACCTGCATCACCTACCTACCTTCTATCTGTTTCGTTGGCACAGACTCCGGCACACTGCGCGCCGGTATCTTACCCTGAGATCGGAGGAAAATCCCAAAACCGATAAATAGCTCGAGTCCAGTACACGAAATCTTAAAAGTGTTAATAACTACCAAGTAACGACATCTAGTTTCATACAAGTCAACTCAATTATTAAGGTGTAGACTCAAATCTGAGAGCTGTCATTACTTCGGTACATTACAGCTTGGTACCCCTGGTGGGACGTACACGACCGGATGTACGATACGTACACACATTCATAAGTGAAACATCAACAAAGGCCCGGCTCACCGATCACGAGCGCCCAGCGCAAACCAAGCAGACTTGTATTCTCTCACGAGTAATTAAGGCGCATCTGACGTCACGCATGACAACAAAGGTGTTTACATTGCCCACGTTCTTAAAACGTTTTTTGAAAAACTTTATAAAGTATTTCAAAGAACGTTTTAAACGCGTTTTGAAACGTTTCGGTTCTAATAAAGATAGGAAATCGTAGGAAAGTGTTGGTTTCGGACAAATTTTTTACCGTTTCGTACGTTTTTGTACGGTTTTGTACGGTTTTATACGTTTTTACACGATTCATAAATTTTCTTCAATTTGTCTGTAAAAACTTAAACGTAGGAAAGCACAAGAAAACGTAAGAAAACGTAAGAAAATGTATAAAAACATATAAAAGCGCATATTTCCGTAAGCTTTTAAACAAGTTTACTGATTTCCTACGTTTTCATACGTTTATGTACGGATTAATGCGGTTTTATATATTTTCATACGTTTTATTACGATTCAGAAATGTTTCGCATATATAACAAATTTTTTTAATGGAAATAATAAATGTAGGAAACCGTACAAAATCGTACAAAATCGTACAAAAACGTGTAAAATCGTAAAAAACCGTAGGAATTAATACTGAAAATTTTCCGAAATCCAAATATTACTCCAAAAAAATCTTGTATAATCTGCATCTGTAAAGATAAAAAATTCACACAAAGTATGAATTTTTTTATAAAATTAGCCATCTAATATTTAATACTTATATATATAATACCTATAAATAATATATATAATACTTATTTAAGTTGCCCCCTTGATATAAGTAGATTAAAAAATAATTCTCATAACTTGATTTCCTACGGGATCTTTGATTTGAATGTATGCAAATGAAACTAAAAGAACTGTGTAAACAAAGAACATACATGTATACATGGGCAATGAGAGATGTGTCTATAGGTCAGTTAAGGTTAGTTATAGTCGGATATTAGTATACATATGTATATATACAGGAAAATGGAAGTGGGAAGAAAACTTCGATCGAATGAAGAATTGAGAAAATGAAACCTGATACAAAATTTTTTACTATTTAATCTCTCTAATGTGAGAACATTTTTTTACATGAAACTTTTTTTGCAACATAGTATAACGAAATATAATGTTGTTATTTTAATTTGAGTGAATATAAAAGCCATTTAAAATTTCTAAATACTTGAAATTCTCGGGCACTCATTTCAATGTATATATAGCGCGGTCGATTCCTCAGGCTTGTTCTACAATACTTGCCTTCGTAGCGCTCCCGCGCTTCTTGATTGGAGACCATTATTGGCACATTGTGGATATCCATTTGAAGATGGTAACGGAAAAATTGTCTGAATGGTGCATGCCACAAAAGGAGTTATCAATCAAATATGCAGAAATCTTTGTAGGAATCAAGGCGTTATAATATTAGAAAATCACATAGCTGTCACCAAAGAATCTCCAGCTATAGACTATTGTTAATATTTAGAAAATAGCTGCACTAAAAAAGTCAGGTTTTAGGGCGTAATCGATATTTTGGAAAACGGTTACAACCAACAAAAAAAATACATTGATGAACTCAATTTATGCGAAAATCGAACGCGAGCATATGAAAAACTTGTTCGGAACAAAAACGTATTTAAATCGAGCCCGAAAACTAACTATCGGTCAAACAATTCATTTGCTCGAACAAAAAACCATTGTTATATTCAAATACTGCAATATATAGTTGATTATAATAGTAATAGAGAATATACTGTTTATAAAAAACTGTTAGTACAAAATCTTTAACTTGAATGTACAAGTATTCTAAAGGAGGAGCGCATCGAAGACACTGACGAAGTAATAGATACAAAAGAAATTGAGAAAGCGTGTGTTTTCATGACAATCAATGGAGAATATTATATATCTACTGTACCAAGCATGTATTGGTATTCATAATCGTATAAACAAAATCGATATATATTTTGGTTGTAATACTTTTACTGATTATTTTGTCATATGAAAATAAAAGAACAAGTTTATTCCTCAAAAATGTACATAAAAATTTACACCTTAACAACATCCTGGCTCCTCTATCTTCAGTTATAAGCTGGAAATTCCACCTGGATTCCAGTCGATAGCTATATAATATTTTTAAAACAAGTAGATGTGCTTTAATTTTATTTACAACTCTTTTGCGCATAACTTTCAATAGATGCTTTCATCAGATGCTTTTCTCCAATATCAGCATCAATCATTTCTCTAGAAATAGTATAAAATTATTAGTAAACTTTTTAAATTAAATAAACTGATATACATACCTACTACTAATTTTTAGTTTACACTAAAGGCATTATCACTGAGTCGTTTATAATTAGAAAATTTTTTTATAATCAGAAGTGATTGCTGTTTATTACTAACATATCTTAATTACAAAGACAAATTGCATTGATTGCACCATAATTATTCAGCAAAATAATGTAATTCAATAATATAGCATCTTTAACAAAATTTGAAGCAATCTTTCGTAGAATATTAAACCTAAAATTTCTCCATGTTGCGAAACAGGAATACTAAAAATATTGTTTTTAAGTTAAGTTATATATTTTTGATACATATTGAGAATACATTGCGTTACTTTGTTTTTCTAGTGGCATGCGGTTATGTAACCTATTATCTTTACCTCCTATTTCTTTTATAAACTATCCTTTTTTAAGGCCTTTTCTAATCTTAGGTTAATTCGTACAAAAACTTTTCACATGTGGTTGGTGAACCTCAACGAACAGAGAAGACAAATTTAGGAAAAATTTACCTCGAAAAGCGAGCTAAATCGACATCTACTATCGCAATCAAGGTTTATTTTGGCAAAATCGACCTCGTAAAGCGAACCAAATCGACGTCTACGATCGCAATGGAGTTTTATTTTGGAAAACCAACCCCAAAAAGCGGGCAAAATCGACGTTTAAGGTCGCGATCTACGTAGATTTTGGAAAATGAACCTCGAAATGTATGCTAAATCGACGTTTATGAGGGAAATCTAAATCTATTTTGTCTAAGTCGACATAGAAATCCGGAGAAATCCACGTTTGTCGTAGCCATCGAGGTCCATTTTGTCTTAATCGACCTCGAAATTCGGAGAAATCCGCTTTTGTCCTAGCAGCCGAGGTCCATTTTGTCTTAATCGACCTAAAATGCGGGCAAAATTGAAGATTCGGATCGCGATCCACGTCCATTTTCGGAAATCGACTTCGAAATGCGGGTAAAATCAACGTCTAATATAGAAACCGAGGTACCTTTTGGCAAAATCGACCTCGAAAAGCGAGCATAATCGACGTCTATGGTAGAAATTGAGGTCCATTTTAACAATCGAGGTTGAAATGAAGGCAAAATCGACGTCTATGGTGGCAATCGAGGTCCGTTTTGACTAAATCGATCTCGAAATGCGGGTAAAATCGACGTCCATGGTAGAAATGTAAGTCCCTTTTAGCAAAAGCGACCTCGAAAATCGGGCAAAATCGACGTCTATGGTAGTAACCGAGGTCCATTTAGACTAAATTGACCTTGAATTTTGAGGCAAATCGACATCTAAGGTAGACATCGAGGTCCACTTTAGGAATCGAGATCGATTTTGGCTAGATCTACCTCGAAACTGTGCATATTCGACATCTACTATCACAATCGAGGTTCATTTAGACTAAGTTATCCTCAAAAGACGGGAAAATCGATGTCTATGGTACAAATTGAGGTCCGTTTTAGCAATTGAGGTCGATTTTGGCTAGATCGATCTCGAAAAGCGGACAAAATGGAGGATTCGTTTCGCGGTCCACGTAGATTTTGGGAAATTGTTCATTTTGTCTTAATGGACCTCGAAATGCGAGAAAATGTGAGGATTCGGGTCGCGATCCACGTACATTTTGGGAAATCGACCTCAAAAAGAGGGCAAAATAAACGTCTATGGTAGAAATCAAGGTCTGTTTTTGCTAAATCAATGTCTAAGGTAGAAACCGTGATCCCTTTTGGCAAAATCGACCTAAAAAAGCAATCATAATCGACGTCTCCGATCACAGTCGAGGTCCATTTTGGATAAATCAACCTCAAAAAGTGGGCAAAATCGACCTCTATGGTTGAAATCGAGGTCCATTTTCGCTAAATAGACCGCGAAATGTGGGCAAAATCGACGTCTATGGTAGTAATCGATGTCCATTTTTGTTAAATCGACCTCATAATATATGCTAAATCGATGTCTAGGATAGAAATCGAAGTCCGTTTTGGCTAAATCAACCTCGAAATGCGGATAAAATCGACATCCATGGTAGAAATCTAGGTCCGTTTTAGTAAAATCGTCCTCGGAAAGCGGGCAAAATCGACGTCTACGATCACAATCAAAGTCCATTTTGGATAAATTGACCCCAAATAGCAGGCAAAATTGACGTCTATGGTAACAATCGAGGTCGATTTTGGCTAGATGGACCTCGAAAAGCAGACAAAATGGAGGATTCGAGTGGTGATCTAGTGAGATTTTGGAATCGACCTTGAAAAGCGGGCAAAATCGACATCTACGGTAGAAATCGCGGTCGATTTTGGCTAAATGAACCTCGAAATGCGGGCATAATCGACGTCTATGGTTGAAATTGATGTCCATTTTGGCTAAATCGACTTCGAAATGCGGGCAAAATCGACGTCTATGGTAGCAACCGAGGTCCATTTTGGCTAAATCGACGTCAAAATGTATGCTAAATCGATGTCTATGGTAGAAATCGAGGTCCATTTTGGCGAAATCGACCTCGAAATGCCGTCAAAAATCGACGTCTAGGATCGCCATGAAGGTTTATTTTGGAAAAATCCACCTAGATATGCAGGCAATATCGATGTCGAATCGAGGTTAATCGACGTCGAATCGAAACAAATCAACGTCTAATCGCCCCGAAATGGACCTCAAAATCGACCTGGAAATCGTGGTGGAATCGACCTCAATATTTTCAACCGGGATAGATGAAGAAGATCTAACATGGGATTATAAATCTAAAGCTGTGGAGTACTGGAGAAGTGGTGTTACAAAAAATCTCGCTCTGAAAACTGTACAACATAAATTTCGAAAAGTTAAGTCAATTACACAATTGAAACGATGGGCGCATATCTTAAATGAAGGAGGCACCTACAAAGAAAAAATTGGAAGGATTGCTAAATTTGTGTTAGCTAATTTTCATTCTGCAATCGACGCTGAGCATATCGTTCATGACGTAGACTTACGAAAATGGGCTTTCCAGACTCAAAAAATTATTGGAAACGAAGATATAAGGTTTAAAGCGTCAGAACATTGGTTAAAAAATTTTAAAAAAGCCCATAGAATAGTTAACAAATTCAGAAAAATTAACAAATTCATAACGAAAAAAACTTTAGAGGGATCAGAACACTTACAAAAGGCAGCTAGTGCTTTTGTTTCTGAAGTAAAAGAAATAATTAATATTAAAGGTATAGAATCTATTTTTAATTCGGATCAAAGTGGTTTTCAAATTGAAATGCATTCAGGAAGAACATTATCTGTTGAAGGAGAAAGGCGGAAAAAGACAAATCGAATGCCTTGTAGAATCTGTTAGTTCTACAACGCAATATCGGGTGACGGTAAGCTACTTTCTCCCTTGTTTATTGTATTAAAGGAAACTAAAGGACAATTTGGACAAAGAGTAAAAAGTACGCTATTTAAACATTCAAATGTTTATGTAATGGCTTCTAAATCTGGCAAATTAACTTCAGGTATATGAAATTTACTATTATTATAACTTTTTACTTTTATTATACAAACATAAAAATGTATGTAATTATTACAGAGCATTTTAAAACGTGGATAAAAGATGTTTATTTTCCCAAAGTTGCTCATTCAAGTGTTTTATTAATTGACTATTTGAGTGAACATTGTCCTGATGCAGTGAAGGAAGCAACACTTCCAAATAAAAATGTCGATGTTAAAATAATTCCAAAAGGAAAAACCAGTAAAATTCAGCCATTAGACGTGTTTGGTTTTAGGATTTGGAAAAATTACGTAAGATACTTTTCCGACAGTGTAATATTGATGAATGAAGATTTAGAACTGCATTTAAGAAATAACATAATAAAACTTCAATCATTGGTTCATAATCAGTTATCATCCCCTCGATATATGAACCTATTCAAATATTCGCGGCATAAAAATGGCTACGTTGATGCAAAGCCGAGTAAATTTGATAATCTAGTAAAATTTGGCTTTGGAAATAACTGTAATGATCGTTGCGAAGGTGCAGAATGTTCTAATCCAGCAATCGTAAGATGCTCTTGGTGCAAAAAATCATTATGTTTGAAGCACTTTTTTGATAAGCACTATTGTCATGATTATAAAGAATAGTATTAAGAATAAATACCAAAAAATAGTCAACAATTTTAATGTTATTAATAACTATTGTTGTTAGTTTATATTTAAATAAGTATAAAACACAAACTGTTTAATTTATTAATATTTTTAGAAATTAAACCTGTAAAAGATTTTTTTTATTCAAAATACATGAATAGGATCTTGCACTATCATTACAAATATGAGAATTTTTGTTCGCGTTTAACTTTTTTTCAGCTGTAAAAAACTAGAGTGAATAAAAAATGTCGTTATACTGGTAAATACAGGGATACTACTTTTCAAATTGAATGAATTAAATCAGTTGTATCCGGTACATTAGTACATTTCCATATTTATTCACTTTTAATTTTCTTTCAAGATCAAAATTTTTGAATTTTAAATATGGGTAACTAATGAAGTATATAAGCGGTCAATATTTCTATTTGTATATTTAATTTGCCAAAAAAATAAGTTTTAGAATTAAGTAATCACAGTTGCACGAAAAAACTATTTTTTAGTTGATCGAAAATCAAATATTGTAATAAGGAGTTGTTTACCCTCTGAAGGGGGTAAATTTTTTTAAGCAAGTTAATTTATTAAATTATGACTAGTTTTGTGTACCTAGTATAAATAAGAAAAAAATTTATTTTTACAGGTTGTTAAAAAAGAACTGCATTGGGTATATATCACGTGAAAGAGCGGAAAATTCTAAGATAAAAAGTCCAATGAACCAACGCTATCGGATCGATAGATTTTCCGTAATCGATTAATGAAAATTGCTCGATTAGACCAATGAGCGCGCGGCGTTACCGGCGCGGCGGCGCAGCGGCGCGGCACCTTCCCCCACTCCGCGCTCTCCGCCGCCTCTTGCCGCTAAAGCCACGCGCTCATTTGTCTAATCGAGCAATTTTCATTAATCGATTACGGAAAATCTATCGATCCGATCGCGTTGGATCATTGAAATGTTTATCTTAGAACTTTCCGCTCTTTTATGTGATATATACCCAATGCGGTTGTTTTTTAACACCCTGTATATACATATTTAATATTGAAATAGCATAATATCCGTTTTAGAGGTAGCTTTTTACCCCTTGTAAAAAGCATTTTTCGTAAAACACCGGGACACGTCAACTTTATTTTTTTAATTTGTTTATAATACAATAATTTTTTTTAGGATTCAATCAATTTTGTAATTTTTTGATCGAAAACATTGTCAAAATTTTAGGATTTTCTTTTATAAAAAATAAGGGATGCTACCCTTCTAGGTAGAAATATTGCACAAATATTCGTTTTTCAATTGCGAATCATATCCACTTTCTTTCATCAAAAAATTCCAATTCGTTCCGAAGATATAAAAAAAACTGTTTTTGGGGGTGAACTGTAGGGGTGGTTTTCACCCCCTTAAATGAGCGTATGGGCACGTAAAAAAAACATGTGTCAAATATTTTTGGATGTACTACAATATATCAAAATTTGAAGAAAATCGGTGAGGTACACCTGGGGCCCTTTCCTTTCGGTTACTATTCGCCTTGTTAAGACCAGCGTCAGCACCCCTCGCGGCCAAAATTCGAACTGCTTACTGAAGGATAAACACAGCTGATTAGCATGAGCGGTATATGAACCAAAGAATATTTAATTAAAAAATAAAATAAGTAGTGATCCGATGAATGTCTTAAAATCATTTATTGATTTGTCTGATATTATCAGATATACAGGGTGATTCTGAAACAATACAACATTTATATACCAACGTGATCAGCGTGAAAAACTGAGTCAAGATCACTTGGTCCCGAAAATTTTCCGGGAAGTTTTTCACACCTCTGTTAAGCACAGTGGAATTTCGCGCATAGCGTCGGCCCTGGCAGAGCGGCGGCGCAGCCAAGCGGCGGTCGCCGCGGCAAAGAGTGGGGGGCAACCGTTGCTACGGAGCACGTCTACGGAAGCGGGAGGTAAGGGGGAAGCGGAGCAATCGAGGAGCGCAACGATTTAGTCCGCAGTAAAAATCGCTGTGAAATCGACTTGTCACAGAAATTACTGCATATTGGTTATAAGGTAAATCGAGGTAGCAAAAACCGATTTTGAAATTTGCAGATTCCTAAGTCCAAGGGTTCTATCCGAAAACAGCGTTTGAAAGTTTTATTTACTTATATCTCGAGAACCGCTTAGTCTACAACAAAATGGCTTACACCAAACGAAAGAGCGCAAAATTTTGAATCAGAAACGATTTTTTACTCGATTCCGATGAGTGCAACCTGCCCCCGACTTTCCTCCCGCGCTGCGGTATGCTTCCCGTGTCTCTCGCTCCCACAGCGTTTATTTCTTTTCGATTAATTATCTCGGAACTTTGCACTCGACGGAATCGAGTTCAAAATCGTTTTCGATCCAAAATTTTAAGCTCTTTTGTTTGATGCAAGCCATTTTATTGTTGACTATAATCAAATAAAGCTTACGAACGTTGGTTTCGTATAGAAGCCCTGGGAAACTGAGAGAGCTGCAAATTTCAAAATCTGTTTTTGTCGACTTCGATTTACCTTATAAACAGAATTCAGCCATTTCTGTGACAAGTCGATTTCAGTACTGGACTCATTTTCAAGACAGCTGGCGAGGAAAGCTTTCGTTTGATCGGCCAAAAGCTAGTGAAACTATGAACTCATCATAGTTGATATCTCTTGTTGATAAATACAGAGCGAGTCATGTATTTCCTTTCTTAAAAAACGTGGGCCCGATGTTGTGCAACATTTGAAAATTGATTTAGATTGGTCATAAAGAATAGGCGTGAAGGTTTGCTATACTCGTTACATTTGAATTTTTATATTGAATTTCTATACTTTAGGTATTATAAACTAAATAAATAAATTAACATAAAATATGAACATAATTTTTCGTTTAAAAAAATTATCTGATTATCCTATCTTTTTACGTATTCAGAATTAAAGCATGATAAAATACTTTTATTTTATACTTTGATTTTGTCATTAGTCTTTACAAAAAACGAGAAATCGACGGCACTGCTATTTTAGAGCGTTACACGAAAAGTTCTTTAGTTTAAATCATTTTAACCATGGAATTTCTTGATGAAAACCCGGGAAGCCTTCGTTTCGTTTCGTCACCAGTTCAACTTTTATTTTCAGACTCGTAAACAGCTGTACAGCAATGCAGCGACAAGCTCACTCGAAAAATTACGGACGATGCCGCCTTGCAGTATTACGACAAAAGTTCTTGCGCTAAAATGAATTTCTCATCCTCGCAAGCGCGTTATCCTTCTAATCATCAATGGACCATTCAATAAAAAAACGATAAAACAGTTACCCGACCGCTGTCAAAGTTTATGTAAAGGATTTTCTGGCTTAAATTTTTATTTTAACCCCACGATGAGCTCAGGTGGCTGGTAACACATTACCCTTTTAAACACAAGCGTTTTTCTATTAGAAATCAAGAAATCGTGTACACAGGCACCTCGTATCCTTACGTAAAGAGTTCTCGTGCTTAAATAAATCTATCGGCTTCGCTAATACATCTAGAGCAGCACAACACTCTACCCTATGATGCCCAAGAGTATTATTTGTTGAAAAAATTACAAAATGAGAGATGCTGTCGCTTCGCAGCCTTACATTAAAAGTTCTCGCGCTTTCAACATTAAAAGTTCATACAAAAAAGCAGATCTATCTACCTATAATCTTCAATAAACTGTAACGTAAATAGATAATCAGAATGTGAATTGAAACGAAAACTTCTATTAATGGTAACAGAAATCGTATTTCTAGTAAACGAGGTTCATGCGCGACTCCCAAATTAAAGCAGTATTAAATCAAGAGGTTGTTTAAAATATGTAAGAGCAATAGCAAGTAACCCATTACACGCCGTGACCTAATGAGCCACTTATCGCACTTGTATCGTAATGTACTATTTTCACCTTGTATAGATAATATTGATTTGTACTATTTTTTTTTTGTTCATTTTTCTTTTTTTAACATATTTTAAATTTTCATTCTACATATGTATACCGCGTAACCAAATTATCCTGACATTGGATTTTCTCCCTGGAAAATTGTGAAAAGGTTGGAAAAGCGGTGAGTCTAAGTGTTTTGGAGACCGAGGAACAAAATGGTGCAGTCAAAATTGACGTAGCACCAAAATAAAAAAGATAGCAAAATTATTTTTTCGAAAAATATTTAAGGTTTGGTTTTTTTGTCCATTTATCGAAGTTCATTAAGTTTAAAGACCATACCGCCTTTGACCGACATCGATATCGATGTATTAAGTTAAAAAATTGACAATATATTGCTAGTATATTGGAAATATATTGGGTAGCATATGGGAACTATATTGCCAAACCTATTGGCGATATGTGTCAGATACCTGTTTGGCACAATAATTGCAATATATTGGAAATAGGTTTTGCAATATAGTGCCAATATACTTCCCATATCTATTGCCAATACATTACCAATGTAGAACCAATAGTTTTGATTTCTACGCAGGTATGGCTGAAAGCATAAAGGATTCCGTACGGAAAGCGTTGGATTCGAATTTTTCGCACAACATTGACTGAAATTCACCTAAATTTAATACTAAGGTTCCCGTAAGTAGAGCGTATTTATCACTCTTTTTCCAAACTTAGGTGAAACTTAACATTAACTTTGTATTAAGTTTTACGTAACTTAATCATAAGATTTCAATTTGGATTTCCAAACTTACAAAGAGATGAACTGAGGCAAAGTGAATATAAACATATGAAGTATTTCATAAGGCGAGTGTCAGATTCGTATTTTTACACGAACATGGGCGGAAACTAATCTGACGTTCATACTAACTTTTCCGTCTATGGTTGTGACAAGCTTTTTCTAAAATATGGCTGAAAGTATGGCTTAAAGTATGGCTGAAACTATGGCTGGAAGATGGATGAAAGTATGGCATAAAGTATGGTTGAAAATATGGCTTAACGTATGGCTTAACGTATGGCTTAAAGTATAGCTGAAAGAATAGCTGAAAGTATGGATTAAAGTATGGCTGAAGGTATGGTTTAAAGTATGGCTGAAAGTATGGCTTAAACTATGTCTGAAAGTATGGCTTACAGCATGGATGAAAGTATGGCTTAAGGTATGGCTTAAAGTATGGCTGAAAGTATGGCTTAAAGTATGGCTTAAAGTATGGCTGAAAGTTATCGTTAAGATTCCGTAAGGAGATCGTAGTATTCGAATTATTTCCACAACCTTGACTGAAATTCACCTAAATTTTGTATTAAGTTTCCTAAATTTTGTATTAAGTTTCCCGTGAGTAGAACGTATTTGATAGTTCTTTTCCCAAACTTTACCCATACTTAACATTAACCTTGTATGATGTTTTACGTAATTTAATCGTAAGATTTCAATTCGGAGTCCAAACTTTAAAAGAGATGAACTGAGGCAAAGTTAATATAAACATATGAAATATTTCCTAAGGCGAGTGTAAGATTCCTAATTTTATACGAACATTGACAGAAACTAATCTAAAGTTCATACTAAGTTTTCTATCGATGGTTGTGACAAGCTTTTTCTAAAGTATGGCTGAAAGTATGGCTTAAAGTATGGCTGAAAGTATGGCTTGGAGTATGGATGAAAGTATGGCTTAAAGTATGGCTTAAAGAATGGCTTAAAGTAAGGCTTAAGGTATGGCTGAAAGTTAACGTTTATATTCCGTAAGGAGATCGTAGAATTCGAATTATCTCCACAACCGTGAGGGAAATTCACCTAAATTTTGTATTATGTTTTCCGTAAGTAGAAAGTATTTGAAAGTTCTTTTCCCAAACATTACCGAAACTTAATATTACTATTGTATGATGTTTTACGTAGTTTAATCGTAAGATTTCAATTCGGTTTTTCAAACTTTAAAAGAGATGAACTGAGCCAAAGTTAATATAAACATATGAAGTATTTCCTAAGGCGAGTGTAAGATTCCTATTTTTACATGAACATTGACGGAAACTAATCTGAAGTTCATATTAAGTTTCCTGTCGATGGTCGTGACAAACTTTTTCTCAAGTATGGCTTAAAGTGTGGCTTAAAGTATGGCTGAAAGTATGGCTTAAAGTATGGCTGAAAGTATGGCTTAAAGTATGGCTGAAAGTATGTCTTAAAGTATGGCTGGAAGTTATGGTTTAGATTCCTAGATTCCTTAAGGAGATCGTAGTATTCGAATTATTTCCACAACCTTGACTGTAATTCACCTAAATTTTGTATTACGTTTCTCGTGAGTAGAACGTATTTATCATTATTTTCCCAAACTTTACCGAAACTTAACGTTAACCTTGTATGATGTTTTTCGCGATTTAATCGTAAGATTTCAATTCGGTTTTCCAAATTTTAAAAGAGATAAACTGAGCCAAAGTTAATATAAACATATGAAGTATTTCCTAAGGCGATTGTAAGATTCCTATTTTTACACGAACATTGACGGAAACTAATCGGAAGTTCATATTAAGTTTCCTGTCGATGGTTGTGACAAGCTCTTTCTAAAGTATGGCTGAAAGTGTGGGTTAAAGTATGGCTGAAAGTATGGCTTGAAGTATGGAGAAAGGATGGCGTAAAGTATGGCTAGAAGTATGGCTTAAAGTATGGCTGAGAGTATGGCTTAAAATATGGATAAAAGTATGGCTTAAAGTATGGCTGAAAGTTAACGTTTAGATTCCGTAAGGAGATGGTAGTATTCGAATTATTTCCACAACATTGACTGAAATTCACCTAAATTTTGTATTAAGTTTGCCGTGAGTAGAACGTATTTGATCTTTCTTTTCCCAAACTTCACCGAAACTTAACATTAACTTTGAATGATGTTTTACGTAAGTTAATCATTTTAACGTTGCAGAATATCTACAAAAATAATGGCAACCCCCAGATCACCGCGGAAGACCGCCAAAGTACCCCTAAAGCACGAAAAAATCACAAAAAATCTAATTCCGCCGTTTTTGAGATCCCGGATAATTTTATTCCGAGAATACAATTTTCAGCATGCAAGATAGCTACAAAAAAATTGGCAACTTGCAAAGTACCGCGGAAGACGCCCAAACTATCCCTTAAGCACGGAGAAATTGCAAAAAATTCTTTGGGGGTGCACTGCGATACTTTGGAGATTACCAATTTTTTTTAGCTATCTTGCATGCTCAAAATTATATTCCGATATTAAAATTATCGGGAATCTCAAAAACGGCGGGATTAGATTTATTTTTGCGGTTTTTTGTGCTTTAGAGGTAGTTCTGGAGTCTTCTAGGGTGCTATGTGGGTAGCCAATTTTTTTGTAGCTATCTTGCATCCGCTGAATTGTATTACGGAAATAAAGTTATCGGGGATCTCAAAAGCGGCGGAATTAGATTTTTTTGCGATTTTTCAGACTAAAGTGGCAGTTGGTGGTCTTCCGCGGTGCTTTGGGGCTTGCCAGATTTTTTTGTAGATATTCTGGATTGCGAAAATTGAATTCAGATAATAAAATTATAGGGGATCTCAAAAACGGCGGAATTAGATTTTTATTGGCATTTTTTCGGACTAAAGGGGGGTCTTTCGCGGTGCTTTGGAAGTTGCCCATTTTTTCGTAGCTATCTTGCATGCTCAAAATTGTATTCCGATAATACAATTATCGGGGAACTCAAAAACGGTAGAATTAGATTTTTTTTGTAGATATTCTGCATTGTCAAAATTGAATTCCGATAATAAAATTATCGGGCATCTCAAAAACGGCGGAATTAGATTTTTATTGTTCGTGTAAAAATACGGATCTTACACTCGCTTTCGGAAATACTTCATATGTTTATATTCACTTTGCCTCAGTTAATCTCTTTTAAAGTTTGGAAAACCAAATTGAAATCTTACGATTAATTTACGTAAAACTTCATACAAAGTTAATGTTAAGTTTCACCAAAGTTTGGGAAAAGAATGATAAATACGATCTACTTACTCGAAACTTAATACAAAGTTTAGGTGAATTTCAATCAAGGTTGTGGAAAAAATTCGAATCCTACGTTCTCCTTACGGAATCCAAAAGATAACGTTCAGCCATACTTTAAGCCATACTTTCATGCGTACGTTAAGCCATACTTTCAGCCATACTTTAAGCCATACTTTCAGCCATACTTTAAGCCATACTTTAAGCCATACTTTAAACCATACCTTCAGCCATTCTTTAGACAAAGCTTGTCACAACCATCAACGGGAAACATAATATGAACTTCAGATTATTTTCCGCCAATGTTCGTGTAAAAATGCGAACCTTACACTCACCTTAGGAAATACTTCATAAGTTTATATTAACTTTGTCTGTGTTCATCTCTTTTAATGTTTGGAAACCGAATTGACATCTTATGATTAACTTACGTAAAAGATCGTACAAACTTAATGTTAAGTTTCGGTAAAGTTTGGGAAAAGAAAGATCAAATACGTTCTACTCACAGGAAACTTAATACAAAATTTAGGTGAATTTCAGTCAATGATGTGGAAATAATTTGAATCCTACGATCTCCTGACGGAATCTAAACGTTAACTTTCAGTCATACTTTAAGCCATAATCTAAGCCATACTTTCAGCCATACATTAAGCCATACTTTAAGCCATTCTTTAAGCCATACTTACAGCTATACTTTCAGCCATACTTTCAGCCATACTTTAAGCCATACATTAAACCATACCTTCATCCATACTTCAAGTCATACTTTCAGCCATACTTTAAACCATACTTTCAGCCATACTTTAGAAAAAGCTTGTCACAACCATCGACGGAAAACTTAATATGAACTTCAGATTAGTTTTCGCCCATGTTCGTGTAAAAATAGGAATCTTACACTCGCCTTAGGAAATACTTCATATATTTATATAAACTTCGGCTCAGTTCGTATCTCTTTTAAAGTTTGTAAAATCGAATTGAAATCTTAAGATTAATTTAGGTAAAACATCATTCAAGGTTAATGTTAAATTTCGGAAAAGTTTGAGAAAATAATGATAAATTCGTTCTACTCACGAGAAACTAATTACAAAATTTAGGTGAATTTCAGTCAAGGCTGTGGAAATAATTCGGAACCTACGATCTCCCTACGGAATCTAAACGATAACTTTCAGCCATACTTTCAGCCATACATTAAGCCATACTTTAAGCCATACTTTAAGCCATACTTTAAGCCATACATTCATCCATACTTTAAGCCATACTTTCATCCATACTTTATGCCATACTTTAAGCCATACTTTAAGCCATACTTTCATCCATACTTCAAGCCATACTGTCACTCATACTTTCAGCCATACCTAAAGCCATACGTTCAGCCATACTTTAGAAAAAGCTTGTCACAACCATCGACAGAAAACTTAATATGTACTTCAGATTAGTTTCTGTCAATGTTCGTGTAAAAATAGGAATCTTACACTCGCCTTAGGAAATACTTCATATATTTATTTAAACTTCGGCTCAGTTCATCTCTTTTAATGTTCGGAAAACCCAATTGAAATCTTACGATTAAATTACGTAAAACATCGTACAACGTGAATGTTAAGTTTCGGTAAAGTTTGGGAAAAGAACTATCAAATACGTTCTACTCACGGGAAACTTAATACAAAAAATTTAAGTGAATTTCAGTCAAGGTTGTGGAAATAATATGAATCCTACGATCTCCTTACGGAATCTAAACGATAACTTTCGGCCATACTTTAAGCCATACTTTCATCCATACGGTAAGCCATACTTTAAGCCATAAGTTCAGCCACACTTTCAGCTATACTTTAAGCCATACTTCCAGCCATACTTTAAGCCATACTTTCAGCCAGACATTAAGCCATACTTTAAGCCATACTTTAAACCATACTTTTCGACATTCTTTTGAAAAAGCTTGCCACAACCATCGACGGGAAACGTAATATGAACTTCAGATTGTTTTCCGCCAATGTTCGTGTAAAACTACGAATCTTACTCTCGCCTTAGGAAATATTTAATATGTTTATATTAACTTTGGCTCAGTTCATCTCTTTTAAAGTTTGGAAAACCGAATTGAAATCTTACGATTAAATTACGTAAAACATCATACAAGGTTAATGTTAAGTTTCGGTAAAGTCTGGGAAAAGAACTATCAAATACGTTCTACTTGCGGGAAAGTTAATACATAATTTAGGTGAATTTCAGGAAAGGTTTTGGAGATAATTCGAATCCCACGATCTCCTTACGGAATCTAAACGTTAACATTCAGCCATACTTTGAGCCATACTTTAAGCCAGACTTTCAGCCATAATTTCAGCCATACTTTAAGCCGTACTTTCATCCATACTTCAAGCCACACTTTCAGCCATACTTTAAGCCATACTTTAGAAAAAGCTTGTCACAACCATCGACGGAAAACTTAATATGAACTTCAGATTAGTTTCCGCCCATGTTCGTATAAAAATACGAATCTGACACTCGCCTTATGAAATACTTTATATGTTTATATTCACTTTGCCTCAGTTCATCTGTTTTAAAGTTTGGAAAACGAAATTGAAAACTTAAGTTACGTAAAACTTCATACAAAGTTAATGTTAAGTTTCGCCTAAGTTTGGGAAACGAGTGATAAATACGCTCGACCGAGTGACAATCCACCAACGCACCACTTTTAAAAAGTTGTAATTAACGATTTAATTGAAATATCGATACCGGGTGGGCGGCATTTTAAGTTTTTTGAGCTTGTCTATCGATTGGTCAGATCTATTCTGCGATAGAATTAGTATTAACGAAGTTATAAAATTTTTTTCCGGGAAAAAATATTTTTCCGAACTTTATTTATGCATTTTCGGAAAGAACAGAAAAAAAGATTTGGGAATAGGCGTTTTTGGTATAGATTCGGTAAATGCTTTACTTTTAAATAAATGTACAAAATCATGGATGAGGCTTCAAACGTTCGGTAGGGTTGGAATAGAGGAATGTAATGAAACGCGCAACTTCTCGCCGTGTTAGAAAGAAGAGGTTACTTGCTCTTTTTACATAACGATCTTGTGTTCGTCGCTCAGAGATGTCGCCAATATGTTCGCTCGATTCTCCGGTGCGCGGCGACCAGCGTGGCGCAGCGGCCGGTAACGATTGAATATCGTCCAAGTGTCAAGCCGTATGCCTCGACGCACAATAACGTTCGATGTAACAGCCCGTTGTAAGTTTGGGGGTACACTCTGTCGTTTTTACGTCTAGGTGTCGTAGCACGTCCAATGGGGTGTCTAGATTTTCGGACTGACCGAAGATGGAGTCTAGGTCGTGCGCTCCGTAGTTTCTTACGTCTAGGTGTCGTAGTACATCAAATGCAGGATCTAGGTGTTTGGGGTGGCCGATGATTATGTCTAGGTCATGCGCTCAGTAGGTTTTTTATGCCGAGGTGTCGTAGCGCATTCAATGAGAGATCTAGATGTACGGGGTGGCCGATAACGGTGTCTAGGTCGTGCGCTCCGTAGTTTTTAACGTTTAGGTGTCATAGCACATCCAATTGGGTGTCTATATGTTCGGAGTGACCGATGATGGAGTCTAGGTCGTACGCTCTGTAGTTTTTTACGTCTAGGTGTCGTAGTGCATCCAATGAGAGATCTAGATGTTCTGGGTGGCTGATGACGGAGTCTAGGTCGTGCGCTCCGTAGTATTTTACGTTTAGGTATCGTAGCACATCCAATGGAGTGTCTAGATGTTCAGAGTGATCGATGATGGCGTCTAGGTTGTGCGCTCCATAGTTTTTTACGTCTAGGTGTCGTAGTGCATCAAAGGGGGTCTAGGTGTTCGGAGTGACCGATGATGGAGTCTAGGTCGTACGTTCCGTAGTTTTTTACGTCTAGGTGTCATAGTGCATCAAATGGGGGGTCTCGGTGTTTGGGGTGGCCAATGATGGAGTCTAGGTCATGCGCACCGTAGCTTTTTTACGTCGAGGTGTCGTAGCGCATCCAATGAGAGATCTAGATGTTCGGGGTAGCCGACAACAGTGTCTAGATGGTGCGCTCCGTAGTTTTTTACGTCTAGGTGTCGTAGCGTATCAAATGGGGGGTCTAGATGTTTGGGGGGGCCGATGATGGAGTCTAGTTTGTGCGCTCCGTAGTTTTTTACGTCGAGGTGTCATAGCACATCCAATGGGAGGTCTAGATGTTCAGGGTGGCCGATGATGGAGTTTAGATGGTGCGCTCCGTAGTTTTTTACATCGAGGTGTCATAGCGCATCCAATGAGAGATCTAGATGTTCGGGGTGGCCGATCATGGAGTCTAGGTAGTGTGCTCCGTAGTTTGTTACGTTTAGGTGTCATAGCGCATCCAATAGAGGCTCTAGGTGTTCGGGGTGGCCGATGACGGAGTATAGGTGGTACGCTTCGTATTCTTTTCGTCTAGGTGTCGTAAAGCATGCAAAGAGGGGTTTACGTGCAATATTTAATTTTTATCTAATAAATATCTAATTTTTAAATATTCTATTCGAATATTTACTGGAAATCTCAGGCGTAATCTCAGCTGGAACACTATCTGTAATTTGTTCAAAAACAGTAGGTACACCTGGAACTCCAGCTGGTATTCCAGTTAGGTATTTTTAACCGGGAGCGCATTCTCAAGGGATATTCCCCTCTAGCTGCTCGATTCCTCATGGTAATCTGGCCCATTGAAATTAATATAACTGAATATAAATGAGTAGTTTAAGCTATTCATTGTTCGTATGCTTAAACGACCTCTCAAAGAGCGAACCCAAATACATTAGATTGTCAATTATCATGAAAAATATTGACGTTTAATTAGTTTGCTATTGCATCAAAGAGAATTGTTTTTGCGTAACAATACTTACTGCACTCTTAAAAATTATGTGCCTATTTAACACAAAAATTTGTGTAAATGATGTACACAAACATTGTGTAAGAATTCGACACAAGAATTTGTGTAAAATCGCTGCTTTACAAACAAACTTGTGTAAATTGCCGTTTTACACAAAAATTTGTGGGAGAGGACAGGGAGATCGTTTAATTCCCGTGCACGCTGATTTTGGTCCCTTTTCTGGCGATTCTGAGAGACGCTGCTAATCGGGCCGTCTGGTGTGCTAAAGACGCTTCCATATAGGTCATTATCTAGTAGAAATTTATCTATACGAAATGGCCAAGAAGTTAGAATATAGCTAGTAAAACTGGCTAATAAATGACTATGATGAAACGCTTTTTCTCCTATTTTTTGCCTATTTCTTAGATTGAGGTAAAAATAAAATATTCGTATTTGATTTACTTACTAATTTTATCTATTTCTGTCGTTCCCATATTCTCAGGATAATCCCTGGAAAGGTTCAAGTGTGCCCAAATAAGAGAAACAGCTTAGGCCGAGAATAAAAATTAATTGTGTACCATTACCTGAACGGAACTGTGACGATCTACATGCTGTACCAAAACACAATTTCTTTATTCATTGATGAATCGATCTGCGTGCGTCTCATTATCGTAGGTCAATTATATGTATAAGAAGTTCAAGAATTATCATGACTTTGAGAAAGAGCTATACAAGAGGCAAGTACCTGTTAAGTCCATCTAGCAGTTCCATTGCAATATTTGCTAGAAGTCAGTTTTTTTTTTAATATTTCTTCGATTTTTGTCGGTCCCATGTCCTTAGGATAATCCTTCGAAAAGTTCAAGTGAGACCAGTGGCGCGAAATGGTTTACGCAGTGAACTAACATTAATTGTCTATGCTTACTTGAACGGGATTGTGGCGATAGAGGTGCTCTATGAAAATACAATTTAGTTATTCATTGACGAATCGATCGTCATGCGTCTCATTATCGTAGGACAATTATATAAAAAGTTCAAGAAGTATCAGGACTTTGAAACACGGCCATAAGAGACGCAAATACCTGTTAAGTCCATCTCGCTGTTCTATTGTAATCTTTGCTAGAAGTCATTTTGTTTGTTTATATTTATTTGATTTCTGCCGTTCCCATATCCTTAAGATAATCCCTGGAAAAGTTCAAGTGGTCCCACTCGCGAGAAACGGCTTAAGATGCGAATAAGAGTTAATAATGTATCCTTACTTAAACACGATTTCGGCGGTCAAGGTGCTCTATGATAACACAATTTAGTTATTCATTGACGAATTGATCATCGTGCGTCTGATTATCGTAAGATAATTATATAAAAAGTTCAAGAAGTATCAGTACTTTAAAAAAGGTCCATACGAAACGTAAGTACCTGTTAAGTACCCTGTTATTGTGCACACTCGAAATGCTTTTTTTGTGCCTTTGCCATCTGAGAAGGCGACATTCTGCACATAGAAGAGTCATTTAGAATGTTGACGAGTATCATCAGACCGATCGGACAGCAGAAATTTCGAGCTTTTCAAGAATGGCGTACGAATGTTCCGGAATCACCGGAACATTCGTACGCACTCGAGTTTACTAGTCGAGCGGACCGGCTGAGAGACGCCCAAAGTAGTAGAACCTATCTCGTGGATTTCTTGCTCCTTTTTGTGTTGTGTAAGACCATTTTCAGCACTGCATGAACAGCCGCACGCGGTCGCGTGGCTCGAGTTCGCTTATACTGGCACGCTCAAAGAGATTTTGCTTAGTCTTTACCATATCTGAAGAGAGATTCTTCACGCATTGGAGCAATTAGGAAAACTCACGAGTCTCGTTCGGGAGATCTAACAGCAGATATTTCGAACGCTTTTAAAAAGGGTGTACGAATGTTCCGGAATCACCGGAACATTCGTACGCACTCGAATTTACTAGTCGAGCGGTCTGAGTGAGAGACGCCCAGAGTACTTAGTGGAACCTATCGCATGGATATCTTGCTCCATTCGTATCGCCTAAGACCATTTTTAGGTCTTCATGAACATCCGCACACGGTCGCGTGCCTCGAGTACGCTTTTATTGGCACGCTCGAAGAGATTTCGCGTAGTCTTTGCCATATCTGAAGAGAGATTCTTCACGCATCAGAGCAATTAGGAGAAGCCACTGGTCCCGTTCGGGAGATCTAACAGCAGCTATTGCTAGCTCTTTCAAAAAGGGTGTACGAATGTTCCGGAATCACCGGAACATTCGTACGCACTCGAGTTTACTAGTCGAGCGGACTCGCTGAGAGACGCCCAAAGTACTTAATGGAACCTATCGCGTGGATTTCTTGCTCCATTCGTATCGCGTAAGACCATTTTTAGGTCTTCATGAACATCCGCACACGGTCGCGTGCCTCGAGTACGCTTTTATTGGCACGCTCGAAGAGATTTCGTGTAGTCTTTGCCATATCTGAAGAGAGATTCTTCACGCATCAGAGCAATTAGGAAACCCCACTGGTCTAGTTCGGGAGATCGAACAGCAGAAATTTCGAGCTCTTTCAGAAATAGTGTACGAATGTTCCGGAATCACCTGAACATTCGTACGCACTCGAGTTTACTAGTCGAGCGGACTCGCTGAGAGACGCCCAAAGTAGTAGAACCTATCTCGTGGATTTCTTGCTCCTTTTTGTGTTGTGTAAGACCATTTTCAGCACTGCATGAACAGCCGCACGCGGTGGCGTGGCTCGAGTTCGCTTTTACTGGCACGCTCAAAGAGATTTTGCTTAGTCTTTACCATATCTGAAGAGAGATTCTTCACGCATTAGAGCAATTAGGAAAACCCACGAGTCTCGTTCGGGAGATCTAACAGCAGATATTTCGAACGCTTTTAAAAAGGGTGTACGAATGTTCCGGAATCACCGGAACATTCGTACGCACTCGAGTTTACTAGTCGAGCGGACTCGCTGAGAGACGCCCAAAGTACTTAGTGGAATCTATCGCGTGGATTTCTTGCTCCATTCGTATCGCGTAAGACCATTTTTAGGTCTTCATGAACATCCGCACACTGTCGCGTGCATCGAGTACGCTTTCATTGGCATGCTCGAAGAGATTTTGCATAGTCTTTACCATATCTCAAGAGAGATTCTTCACGCATCAGAGCAATTAGGAAACCCCACTGGTCTCGTTCGGGAGATCGAACAGCAGAAATTTCGAGCTCTTTCAAAAATAGTGTACGAATGTTCCGGACTCACCGGAACATTCGTACGCACTGGAGTTTACTAGTCGAGCGGTCCCGCCGAGAGACGCCCAAAGTAGTAGAACCTATCGCGTGGATTCTTTGCTCGTTTTGTATTGCGTAAGACTACTTTCAGCTCTGCATGAACAGCAGCACGCGGTCGCGTGCCTTGAGTACGCTGCTCTTGGCACACTCGAAGTGGTTTTGTTGTACCTTTGCCATCTGAAAAGGCTATATTCTGCACATAGGAGAGTTATTTCGAAAGTTGACGAGTATGATCAGACAGATCGGACAGCAGAAATTTTGGATCTTTCTCAAGAATGGCGTACGAATGTTCCGGAATCAACGGTACATTCGTACGCACTCGAGTTTACTAGTCGAGCTGTCTCGCCGAGAGACGACCAAAGTAGTGGAACCTATCGCGTACAGTAGACCCTTTACGTAAAATTCTCTTTTTCAGTTTACCCTCTATCGCGGATAGGATTTGTTTTCCCTTCAATGTCATTACAGTTGTCTGATTGTGAAATTTTCTTTTAAAAATCAGCCGTCGAGATATGCAAATTATAATCTTCAAAATTTATAATATTATATGTGTATAACAGTAGGTTTTGCCCTACTTCAAAGTTCTGATACTTCTTGAACTTTTTATATAATTGTCCTATGATAATAAGACCCACGCAGATCTTTTCATCAATGAATAAAGAAATTGTGTTTTTATACAGCATCTAGATCTCCACAATTCCGTTCAGGTAATGATACACAATTAATTTTTATTCTCGGCCTAAGCTGTTTCTCTTATTTGGGCCCTCTTGAACTTTTCGAGGGATTATCCTGAGGACGTGGGAGTGACAGAAATCGAATAAAAGTACAAAAAGAAATTGACTTCTACGCAAACATTATAATGAAACTGCTAGATGGAATTAACTGGTATTTACGTATCGTATGGACCTTTTTTAAAGTACTGATACTTCTTGAACTTTTTATATAATTATCCTACTTTAATGAGACTTACGATGATCGATTCGTCAATGAATAACTAAATTGTGTTTTCGTAGATCATCTTGACCGGCGAAATCGTGTTTAAGTAAGGATACATTATTAACTCTTATTCGCATCGTAAGCCGTTTCTCGCGACTGGGATCTTTTGAACTTCTCGAGGAGTTATCCTAAGGATATGGGAACGGCAGAAATCAAATAAATATAAACAAATAAAATGACTTCTAGCAAACATTACAATAGAACTGCTAGATGGACTTAACAGGTATTTGCGTTTCTTATGGCCGTGTTTCAAAGTCCTCATACTTGTTGAACTTTTTACATAGTTGTCCTACGATAATGAGACGCACGACGATCGATTCGTCAATGAATAACTAGATTGTGTTTTCACAGAGCATCTTGACCGCCGAAATCGCAAATTAATGACTACACTACCCTGGTGGAATTCCAAAACATTTTATAACCAATATCTGACCATTTATATTAGAAATTGGCCATTACAAAATAGAAATTTCTGTTGCCCACTTTCTAGCTCTAGATGAAATACTTTTTCTCCCATTATTTGTCTATTTATTAGATTGAAAAATAGAATTTAGTTTTTCGAAGACAAGCACAACCTTGTTCTTAAGTATTTTAAAGATATTAAAACTGATCAGTTTTTATATACTGAAGATGGCTACTAGAAGGCTTGCTGCTATGATAAGGAGTGAGAGGGACAGAATCAGATGGAGAAATAAATTATTCATAGAATGAGTACAATAAACGATTTATTAGTTCGTGTTATTTATTTATATTTTGAAAAGCCATCCAATGCAGTTTAATGCACTTTTAACAAAGGTAAAATTAGTAAGTAAATCAAATACGAATATTTTATTTTTAACTCAATCTAAGAAATAGGCAAAAAATAGGAGAAAAAGCGTTTCATCATAGTCATTTATTAGCCAGTTTTACTAGCCATTTTCTAACTTCTTGACCATTTCGTATACATAAATTTCTACTAGATAATGACTTATATTGAAGCCTCTTTGGCACACCGGACGGCCCGATTAGCAGCGTCTCTCAGAATCGCCAGAAAAGGGACCAAAATCGGCGTGCACGGGAATTAAACGAGCTCCCTGTCCTCTCCCACAAATTTCTGTGTAAAACGGCAATTTACACAAGTCCGTTCGTAAAGCAGCGATTTTACACAAATTCTTTTGTCGAATTCTTACACAATGTTTGTGTACATCATTTACACAAATTTTTGTGTTAAATAGGAACATTCATATTTTACATAAACTTTGTGTTAAATAGGCACATAATTTTTAAGAGTGCAGTAAGTACTGTTACGCAAAAACAATTCTCTTTGATGCAATAGCAAACTAATTAAACGTCAATACTTTCCATGAAAATTGGCAATCAACTGTATTTGGGTTCGCTCTTTGAGAGGTCTTTTAAGCATACAAACAATGAATAGCTTAAACTATTCATTTATATTCAGTTATATTAATTTCAATGGGCTAGATTACCATGAGGAATCGAGCAGATAGAGGGGAATATCCGTTGAGAATGCGCTCCCGGTTGAAAATACCTAGCTGGAATACCAGCTGGAATTCCAGCTGTACCTACTGTTTTTGAACAAATTACAGATAGTGTTCCAGCTGAGATACGGCTGAGACTTCCAGTAAATATTCGAATACAATATTTAAAAATTAGATATTTATTAGATAAAAATTAAATATTGCATGTAAACCCCCCTTTGCATGCTTTACGACACCTAGACGAAAAAACTACGGAGCGCACTACCTCGACTCCATGATCGGCCACCCCGAACATCTAGGTCTCTCATTGGATGCGCAACGACACTTGGACGTAAAAAATAACGGAGCGGACCATCTAAGCTCGATAATCGGCCACCCCAAATATCTAGACCCCCCATTTGATGCGCTACGACACCTAGACGTAAAAAACTACGGAGCGCACCACATAGACTTCGTTATCGGCCACCCCGAATACCTAAAGCCCCCATTGGATATGCTACGACACCTAGACGTAAAAGACTACGGAGCGCACCACATAGACGCCATCATCGGCCACGACGAAAATCTAGATCTCTCATTGCATGCGCTACGACACCTCGACGTAAAAAAGCTACGGTCCGCACGACCTAGACTCCACCATTGGACACCCGAAACACCTAGACCCCCCATTTGACGCACTACAACACCTAGACGTAAAAAACTACGGAGCGCACGACCTAGACTCCATCATCGATCACTCCGAAAATCTAGACACCTCATTGGATGTGCTATGACACCTAGACTTGGCCATCGGCCACCCTGAACATCTAGATCTCTCTTGGATGCGCCACGACACCTCGACGTAAAAAACTACGGGGCGCACGACCTAGACTCCATTATCGGCCACCCCAAACACCTAGACACCCCATTTGATGCACTACGACACCTAGACCTCAAAAACTACGAATCGCGCGACCTAGACTCCATTATCGGTCACTCCGAACATCTAGACACTCCATTGGATGTGCTACGATACCTAGATGTAAAAAACTGCAGAGAGCACAACCTACACTACATCATCGGTCACTCCGAACATATAGACACCCCTTTGGATGTGCTGTGACACCTAAACTTGGATGTGCTGTGACACCTAAACATTAAAAACTACGGAGCGCACGACCTAGACTCCGTCATCGGCCACCCCGAACATCTAGATCTCTCATTGGATGCGCTACGACACCTCGACGTAAAAAACCTACGGAGCGCATCTCCTAGACTACATCGTCGGCCACCCCTAACACCTAGATCCTGCATTTGATGTACTCGACACCTAGACGTAAGAAACTACGGTGCGCACGACCTCGACTCCATCTTCGGTCACTCCGAACATCTAGACACCCCATTGGATGTGCGACACCTACACGTAAAAACGACAGAATACACCGCCAAACTTACAAGGGGCTGTTACATCGAACGTTATTGTGCGTCGAGGCATACGGCATGACACTTGGACAATATTCAATCGTTGCCTGCCGCTGCGCTACGCTGGATGCCGCGCACCCGCGAATCGAGCGATCATATTGGCGACATCTCTGGACGACGAACATAAGATCGTTATGTAAACAGAGCAAGTCACCTCTTCTTTCTAACACGGCGAGAAGTTGCGCGTTTTATTACATTCCACTATTCCAACCCTACCGAACGTTTGAAGCCTTATCCACATTTCTTTCCGTCTGCATCGAAATATTAATAATTTTGTACATTTATTTAAAAGTAAAGCATTTACCGAATTTATACCAAAAACGCCTATACCCAAATCTTGTTTTCTGTTCTTTCCGAAAATGCATAAATAAAGTTCGAAAAAATAATTTTTCCGGGGAAAAAAATTTCATAACTTCGTTAATACTAATTCTATCACAGAATAGATCCGACCAATCGATAGACTAGCTCAATAAACTTAAAATGCCGCCTACCAGGTATCGACATTTCAATTCAATAGTTAGTTACAACCTTTTAAAAGTGGTGCGTTGATGGATTGGCACTCGGTAGAGCGTATTTATCACTCTCTTCCCAAACTTAGGTGAAACTTAACATTAACTTTGTATGAAGTTTTACGTAACTTAATCATAAGATTTCGATTTGGTTTTCCAAACTTTCAAAGAGATGAACTGAGGCAAAGTGAATATAAACATATAAAGTATTTCATAAGGCGAGTGTCAGATTCGTATTTTTACACGAACATGGGCGGAAACTAATCTGAAGTTCATATTAAGTTTTCCGACGATGGTTGTGACAAGCTCTTTCTAAAGTATGGCTGAAAGTATGGCTTGAAGTATGGCTGAAAGTATGGCTTGAAGTATGGATGAAAGTATGGTTTAAAGTATGGCTTAAAGTATGGCTTAAAGTATGGCTGAAAGTTAACGTTTAGATTCCCTAAGGAGATCGTAGGATTCGAATTATCTCCACAACCTTGACTGAAATTCACCTAATTTTGTATTAAGTTTCCCGTAAGTAGAACGTATTGGATAGTTCTTTTCCCAGACTTTGCCGAAACTTAACATTAACCTTGTATGATGTTTTACGTAATTTAATCGTAAGATTTCAATTCGGTTTTCCAAACTTTAAAAGAGATGAACTAAGCCAAAGTTAATATAAACATATGAAGTATTTCCTAAGGCGACTGTAAGATTCGTAGTTTTACACGAACATTGGCGGAAAATAATCTGAAGTTCATATTATGTTTCCCGTCGATGGTTGTGGCAAGCTTTTTCTAAAGAATGACTGAAAGTATGGTTTAAAGTATGGCTTAAAGTATGGCTTAAAGTAGGGCCTAAAGTATGGCTTAAAGTATTGCTGGAAGTATAGCTTAAAGTATAGCTGAAAGTATGTCTGAAAGTATGGCTTAAAGTATGGCTTACAGTATGGATGAAAGTATGGCTTAAAGTATGGCTTAATGTATAGCTTAAAGTATGGCTGAAATTTAACGTTTAGATTCCGTAAGGAGATCGTAGGATTCGAATTATTTCCACAGCCTTGATTGAAATTCACCTAAATTTTGTAATTAGTTTCTCGTGAGTAGAACGTATTTATCATTATTTTCTGAAACTTTACCGAAATTTAAATTAAATTAATCTTAAGATTTCAATTCGGTTTTACAAACATTAAAAGAGATGAACTGAGGCAAAATGAATATAAACATATGAAGTATTTTATAAGATGAGTGTAAGATTCGTATTTTTACACCAACATGGGTGGAAACTAATCTGAAGTTCATATTATGTTCCCCGTCGATAGTTGTGACAAGCTTTGTCTAAAGAATGGCTGAAAGTATGGTTTAAAGTATGGCTTAAAGTATGGCTTAAAGTATGGCTGAAAGTATGGCTTAAAGTATGGATGAAAGTATGGCTTAAAGTATGGCTTAATGTATGGCTTAAAGTATGGCTGAAAGTATGGCTTAAAGTATGGATGAATGTATGGCTTAAAGTATGGCTTAAAGTATGGCGTAAGGTATAGCTTAATGTATGGATGAAAGTATGGCTGGAGGTATAGCTGAAAGTTATCGTATAGATTCCGTAAGGAGATCGTAGGATCCGAATTATTTCCACAGCCTTGACTGAAATTCACTTAAATTTTGGAATTAGTTTCTCGTGAATAGAACGTATTTATCATTATTTTCTCAAATTTTACCGAAATTTACCATTAACCGTGTATGTTTTACGTAAATTAATCTTAAGATTTCAATTCGGTTTTCCAAACTTTAAAAGAGATGAACTAAGCCAAAGTTAATATAAACATATGAAGTATTTCCTAAGGCGACTGTAAGATTCGTAGTTTTACACGAACATTGGCGGAAAATAATCTGAAGTTCATATTATGTTTCCCGTCGATGGTTGTGGCAAGCTTTTTCTAAAGAATGACTGAAAGTATGGTTTAAAGTATGGCTTAAAGTATGGCTTAAAGTAGGGCTTAAAGTATGGCTTAAAGTATTGCTGGAAGTATAGCTTAAAGTATAGCTGAAAGTATGTCTGAAAGTATGGCTTAAAGTATGGCTTACAGTATGGATGAAAGTATGGCTTAAAGTATGGCTTAATGTATAGCTTAAAGTATGGCTGAAATTTAACGTTTAGATTCCGTAAGGAGATCGTAGGATTCGAATTATTTCCACAGCCTTGACTGAAATTCACCTAAATTTTGTAATTAGTTTCTCGTGAGTAGAACGTATTTATCATTATTTTCTGAAACTTTACCGAAATTTAAATTAAATTAATCTTAAGATTTCAATTCGGTTTTACAAACATTAAAAGAGATGAACTGAGGCAAAATGAATATAAACATATGAAGTATTTTATAAGATGAGTGTAAGATTCGTATTTTTACACGAACATGGGTGGAAACTAATCTGAAGTTCATATTATGTTCCCCGTCGATAGTTGTGACAAGCTTTGTTTAAAGAATGGCTGAAAGTATGGTTTAAAGTATGGCTTAAAGTATGGCTTAAAGTATGGCTGAAAGTATGGCTTAAAGTATGGCTGAACTTATGGCTGAAAGTATGGCTGAAAGTATGGCTGAAAGTATGGCTGAAAGTTATCGTTTAGATTCCGTAAGGAGATCGTAGAATTCGAATTATTACCACAACCTTGACTGAAATTCACTTACATTTTGTATTAAGTTTCTCTTGAGTAGAACGTATTTATCATTATTTTCCGAAACTTTACAGAAACTTAATATTAACCTTGTATGCTGTTTTACGTAAATTAATCATAAGTTTTGAATTCGGTTTTCCAAACTTTAAAAGAGATGAATTGTGCCAAAGTTAATGTAAACATATGAAGTATTTCCTAAGGCGAGTGTAAGATTCCTATTTTTACACGAACATTGCCGGAAACTAATCTGAAGTTCATATTAAGTTTTTTTTTATGGTTGTAACAATCTTTTAGTAAAGTATGGCTGAAAGTATGGCTTAAAGTATGGCTGAAACCATGGCTTGAAGATGGATGAAAGTATGGCTTAAGGCATGGCGTAAAGTATGGCTTAAAGTATGGATGAATGTATGGCTTAAAGTATGGCTGAACGTTGTCGTTTGGATTCCGTAAGGAGAACGTAGGATTCGAATTTTTCCCAAAACGTTGACTGAAATTCACCTAACCTTTGTATTAAGTTTCGAGTAAGTAGATCGTAGTTATCATTCTTTTCCCAAACTTTGGTGAAACTTAACATTAACATTGTATGAAGTTTTACGTAAGTTAATCGTAAGATTTCAATTTGGTTTTCCAAACTTTAGAAGAGATGAACTGAGACAAAGTGAATGTAAACATATGAAGTATTTCCTAAAGCGAGTGTAAGATCCGTATTTTTACACGAACAATAAATATCTAATTCCGCCGTTTTTGAGATGTCCGATAATTTTATTATCGGAATTCAATTTTGACAATGCAGAATATAAAAAAAAAATCTAATTCCACCGTTTTTGAGTTCCTCCCTAATTGTATTATCGGAATACAATTTTGAGCATGCAAGATAGCTACAAAAAAATTGGCTACCCACATAGCACCGTGGAAGACTCCCAAACGACCTCTAAAGCACAAAAAACCGCAAAAGAAATCTAATTCCACCGTTTTTGAGTTCCTCGATAATTGTATTATCGGAATACAATTTTGAGCATGCAAGATAGCTAAAAAAAATTGGCAATCCCCAAAGTATCGCAGTACACTCCCAAAGCATTTTTTGCGATTTTTTCGTGCTTAAGGGATAGTTTGGGCGTCTTCCGTGGTACTTTGGGTGTTGCCAATTTTTCTGTAGCTATCTTGCATGCTGAAAATTGTATTCCCGGAATAAAATTATCCGGGATCTCAAAAACGGCGTGATTAGATTTTTTGTGATTTTTTCGTGCTTTAGGGGTACTTTGGCGGACTTCCGCGATGCTCTGGGGGTTGCCATTATTTTTGTAGATATTCTGCAAGGTTAAAATGATTAACTTACGTAAAACATCATACAAAGTTAATGTTAAGTTTCGGTAAAGTTTGAGAAAATAATGATAAATACGCTCTACTCACGAGAAAATAATTACAAATTTAGGTGAACATCAGTCAATGTTGTGGAAATTATTCGAATACTACGATCTCCTTACGGAATCTAAACGTTAACTTTCGGCCATACATTAAGCCGTACTTTAATCCATATTTTAAGCCATACTATCATCCATACTTTAAGCCATACTTTCATCAATACTTCAAGCCATACTTTCAGCCATACTTCAAGCCATACTTTCAGCTATACTTTAAGCCATACTTTCAGCCATACTTTAGAAAGAGCTTGTCACAACCATCAACAGGAAACTTAATATGAACTTCCGATTAGTTTCCGTTAATGTTCGTGTAAAAATAGGAATCTTACACTCGCCTTAGGAAATACTTCATATGTTTATATTAACTGTGGCTTAGTTCAACTCTTTTAAAGTTTGGAAAACTGAACTGAAATCTTACGATTAAATAACGTAAAACATAATACAAGGTTAATGTTTAGTTTCGGTAAAGTTTGGGAAAAGAACTATCAAATACGTTTTACTCACGGCAAATTAATACAAAATTTAGGAAACTTAATACAAAATTTAGGTGACTTTCAGTCAAGGTTGTGGAAATAATTCGAATACTACGATCTCCTTACGGAATCTAACCGATAACTTTTAGCCATACTTTAAGCCATACTTTAGAAAATGCTCGTCACGACCATCGACAGGAAACTTAATATGAACTTCCGATTAGTTTCCGTCAATGTTCGTGTAAAAATAGGAATCTTACACTCGCCTTAGGAAATACTTCATATGTTTATATTAACTATGGCTCAGTTTATCTCTTTTAAAGTTTGTAAAACCGAATTGAAATCTTAAGATTAATTTACGTAAAACATCATACAAAATTAATGTTAAATTTCGGTTAAGTTTGAGAATATAATGATAAATACGTTCTATTCACGAGAAACTAATTACAAAATTTAGGTGAATTTCAGTCAAGGCTGTGGAAATAATTCGGATCCTACGAAACTCCTTGCGGAATCTAAACGATAACTTTCAGCCATACTTTCAGCCAGACTTTCATCCATTCTTCAAGCCATGCTTTAAGCCATACTTTAAGCCATACTTTCAGCAAAACTTTAAGCCATACTTTCATCCATACTGTAAGCCATACTTATAGACGTACTTCAAGCCATACTTTCAGCCATGCTTTAAGCCATACTTTCAGCCACACTTTAGAAAAAGCTTGTCACGACCATCGACAGAAAACTTAATATGAACTTCAGATTAGTTTCCGTCAATGTTCGTGTAAAAATAGGAATCTTACACTAGCCTTAGAAAATACTTCATATATTTATATAAACTTTGGCGCAGTTCATCTCTTTTAATGTTCGGAAAACCGAATTGAAATCTTACGATTAAATTACGTAAAACATCATTCAAGGTTAATGTTAAGTTTCGGTAAAGTTTGGGAAAAGAACTATCAAATACGTTCTACTCACGGGAAACTTAATACAAAAAATTTAGGTGAATTTCAGTCAAGGTTGTGGAAATAATTCGAATCCTACTATCTCCTTACGGAATCTAAACGTTAACTTTCAGCCATACTTCAATCCATACTTTAAGCCATACTTTCAGCCATACTTTAAGCCATACTTTCATCCATACTGTAAGCCATACTTTCAGCCATACTTTAAGCCATACTTTCAGCCATACTTTAAGCCATACTTTCAGCCATACTTTCAGCCATACTTTAAGCCATACTTTAAGCCATACTTTCAGCCATACTTTAAGTCATACTTTCAGACATACTTTTAGCCATACTTTAAGCCATACTTTAGAAAATGCTTGTCACGACCATCGACAGAAAAACTTAATATGAACTTCAGATTAGTTTCCGTCAATGTTCGTGTAAAAATAGGAATCCTACACTCGCCTTAGGTAATACTTCATATGTTTTTATTAGCTGTGGCTTAGTTCATCTCTTTTAATGTTCGGAAAACCGAATTGAAATCTTACGATTAAATTACGTAAAACATCATACAAGGATAATGTTAAGTTTCGGTAAAGTTTGGGAAAAGAACTATCAAATACGTTCTACTCACGGGAAACTTAATACAAAATTTAGGAAACTTAATACAAAATTTAGGTGAATTTCAGTCCAGGTTGTGGAAATAATTCGAATACTACGATCTCCTTACGGAATCTAACCGATAACTTTCAGCCATACTTTAAGCCATACTTTCATCCTTTCTGTAAGCCATACTTTCAACCGTACTTACGCCATACTTTCAGCCGTACTTTAAGCCATACATTCAGCCATACATTAAGCCATACTTCCAGCCATACTTTAAGCCATACTTTCAGCCATACTTTTAGCCATACTTTCAGCCACACTTTAGAAAAAGCTTGTCACGACCATCGACAGAAAACTTAATATGAACTTCAGATTAGTTTCCGTCAATGTTCGTGTAAAAATAGGAATCTTACACTAGCCTTAGAAAATACTTCATATATTTATATAAACTTTGGCGCAGTTCATCTCTTTTAATGTTCGGAAAACCGAATTGAAATCTTACGATTAAATTACGTAAAAGATCATACAAGGTTAATGTTAAGTTTCGGTAAAGTTTGGGAAAAGAACTATCAAATACGTTCAACTCACGGGAAACTTAATACAAAATTTAGGGAACCTAATACAAAATTTAGATGAATTTCAGTCATGGTTGTGGAAATAATTCGGATACTACGATCTACTTACGGAATCTAAACGATAACTTTCAGCCATACTTTAAGCCATACTTTCAGCCATACTTTTGAAAAGTTTGTCACGACCATCGACAGAAAACTTAGTATGAACTTCAGATTAGTTTCCGTCAATATTCGTGTAAAAATAGGAATCTTAAACGCGCCCTAGGAAATACTTCATATATTTACATAAACTTTGGCTCAGTTCATCTCTTTTAATGTTCGGAAAACCGAATTGAAATCTTACGATTAAATTACGTAAAACATCATACAAGGTTAATGTTAAGTTTCGGTAAAGTTTGGGAAAAGAACTATCAAATACGTTCTACTCACGGGAAACTTAATACAAAATTTAGGAAACTTAATACAAAATTTAGGTGACTTTCAGTCAAGGTTGTGGAAATAATTCGAATACTACGATTTCCTTACGGAATCTAACCGATAACTTTCAGCCATACTTTAAGCCATACTTTCATCCTTTCTGTAAGCCATACTTTCAACCGTACTTTAAGCCATACTTTCAGCCGTACTTTAAGCCATACTTTCAGCCATACATTAAGCCATACTTCCAGCCATACTTTAAGCCATACTTTCAGCCATACTTTTAGCCATACTTTTAGCCATACTTTAAGCCATACTTTAGAAAATGCTTGTCACGACCATCGACAGGAAACTTAATATGAACT
The DNA here is from genome assembly GCA_036365515.1 of Torymus aiolomorphi. Taxonomy (NCBI): domain Eukaryota; kingdom Metazoa; phylum Arthropoda; class Insecta; order Hymenoptera; family Torymidae; genus Torymus; species Torymus aiolomorphi. The sequence goes on along the minus strand of CM070875.1, from coordinate 111,277,958 downwards.
TCAGATTAGTTTCCGTCAATGTTCGTATAAAACTAGGAATTCTACAGTCGCCTTAGGTAATGCTTCATATGTTTATATTAACTTTGGCTGAGTTCAACTCTTTTAAAGTTTGGGAAACCGAACTGAAATCTTACGATTAAATTACGTAAAAGATCATAAAAGGTTAATGTTAAGTTTCGGTAAAGTTTGGGAAAAGAACTATCAAATACGTTCAACTCACGGGAAACTTAATACAAAATTTAGGGAACCTAATACAAAATTTAGGTGAATTTCAGTCATGGTTGTGGAAATAATTCGGATACTACGATCTACTTACGGAATCTAAACGATAACTTTCAGCCATACTTTAAGCCATACTTTCAGCCATACTTTTGAAAAAGTTTGTCACGACCATCGACAGAAATCTTAGTATGAACTTCAGATTAGTTTCCGTCAATATTCGTGTAAAAATAGGAATTTTACACACGCCCTAGGAAATACTTCATATATTTACATAAACTTTGGCTCAGTTCATCTCTTTTAATGTTCGGAAAACCGAATTGAAATCTTACGATTAAATTACGTAAAACATCATACAAGGTTAATGTTAAGTTTCGGTAAAGTTTGGGAAAAGAACTATCAAATATGTTCTACTCACGGGAAACTTAATACAAAAAATTTAGGTGAATTTCAGTCAAGGTTGTGGAAATAATTCGAATCCTACTATCTCCTTACGGAATCTAAACGTTAACTTTCAGCCATACTTCAATCCATACTTTAAGCCATACTTTCAGCCATACTTTAAGCCATACTTTCATCCATACTGTAAGCCATACTTTCAGCCATACTTTAAGCCATACTTTCAGCCATACTTTAAGCCATACTTTCAGCCATACTTTAAGCCATACTTTCAGCCATACTTTAAGCCATACTTTTAGCCATACTTTAGAAAAAGCTTGTCACGACCATTGATAGGAAACTTAATATTAACTTCAGATTAGTTTCAGTCAATGTTCGTGTAAAAATAGGAATCTTACACTCGCCTTAGGAAATACTTCATATGTTTATATTAACTTTGGCTCAGTTCAAATCTTTTAAAGTTTCGAAAACCGAATTGAAATCTTACTATTAAATTACCTAAAACATCATACAAGGTTAATGTTATGTTTCGGTAAAGTTTGGGAAAATAATGATAAATATGTTCTACTCACGAGAAACTTAATACAAAATTTAGGTGAATTACAGTCAAGGTTGTGGAAATAGTTCGAATACTACGATCTCCGTTTAGACACAGTGCTATTATCTCTGCTGACCAATCATTACTTTCTTTAGCTAACCCACAAGATATCACATGATTACCCTTATAAACTCTTTCGCCTTCCACATAAGGCCTTGTTCCATTGCCAATATATCTGATAATATCATGATTTATTTTTTAATTAAATAATCTTTGGTTCGTATACCGCTCATGCTAGTCAGCTGTGTTTATCCTTCAATAAACAATTCGAATTTTGGCCGCGAGGGGCGCTGACGCTGGTCTTAACAAGGCGAATAGGAAATAGTAATTTTTCCTACACAATTTTTCTCCGTGTACATTCAAAGAAGAATGCATGTTACCAAACCAGTATTGCTATGGCCAAATGCTGCATACCAATGTCTATAGCAGCTATATTTCAAACGATTTATAAATTCATTGCAATATATAACTGTTTCAACTTCAGAAAATAAAATGTCAATTGTATCATAGTGAGTGCAGTCGATGTTTGATGATGGTATAGCTGTCCGCCATAAACAAAGGTTCTAATGTACTTTTATACATAAGAGTGAGGATAGACTTAATTTTTCTTGAGTAGAGATTCCTGCTACTTTATGTATAAAATTTCAAATAAAATTTCAAGTACTATAAGAAGCTATTTCCGAAATTTTAATCCGTAACTTTGCCTGTACACTTGTATTACACTTTTAAAAACTTTTTTAATATACCTTCACACATATTATACTAAATGTTCACTTCCAAATCCATTAATGAATGCAAAAAATCAAAACTAAAAAACACACTATTATATGATAAAACTGCGGACATCACAGTTGGTATTTGACATCACAACTGTGCCGCCTGTATACTGATGCTAGCACAATTTATACATACACATATATGTGAGTAGCGATTTTATTAATATTTCCAAGATAATGATCAGCCTCGATGTTACGCAAGCCATGAATGTATTATGAAAAATAATTACGTATGACTGATCTTCAAATTCTACCCTTTTCATAATACCGCGCTTACGCACTAGTTGCGTAATGTACTCTTTTTATACTATACGAATTGTAGTTCTTCTCTTGACTGATCTTCAAATTCTACCTTTTTCGTAATATCTTTTTCGCACTTTCTGTACAATACTGTGTTAAACATCTTAGTTGTTGCTTTCTAACAGCTTTTGTCACATTTTGAGTAATTTTGAGTATCTAATAGATCTTGTATACACCTTGGAAAATCAAATCAGGATATTGTCCTGTATTATGTCCTTATTTTTTAATCACTATGTTCTTTGTTATCAATAACATTTGATTATATATGCACAACATGCAATGTATCATACCGGCATTTTATTTTATTTAAAGCAAAATACTGATTACGTGTCATTTTTTAATCACTATGTTATTTGTTATCAATAAAATTTGATTATATATGGTCTTCATGCAACACATCATACCAGTATGTTATTTTATTTATTACACAAAACACTGATTAGATATCATTTTTTAATAATCACAACATTTTTATTATCAATATAATTTTCAACTAGATAGACGATTTATAAAAATCACAATTTTCTTTTCTTATTTTGAATAACTTACTTCAAAACATAATACTTTTTGGTATTTTGGTCTAATACTGTCCAATAAACATCTCAATTGTCGTTTGTTTTATGTGTGATTCATTGAAAGCAATGAAACTGTCATTTTCTTTTTTGGCATGCAAGTACTCTATTCTTCCTGTCAAATATGAAGACAAATTTTTAATATTCTTCTAAAATTATATCTCATAAAAAAAATCTTAATGTTGAGGATATATAGATAAGTCTTCAAAAATATTGTGTCGTAAATAGTATTTACCTGCTCTTCCATAATAATATTGGTTTGGTTTTTCTTTCTTGAGTAGTACTATATTACATGATGGAACGATACAATTCTTACTATCTTCTTTATTATAATGCTATTCCTAAACGTGTGTTCTTGTATTAAAATAACTTTTTCTTGTCTATTAATAATAAAATAACCATCAGGATCATGAGGGCACTCGTTCATTTTTGCTGATTCAAAATTAGATTTTTCAGACAGTACATAATTAGAACTCCTCAACACAATTGATTATATTATATATCTCCAAAATGACTCGAAAAAAATCTTCTGGTATAATATCTGTAAAAATAAAAATCACACAAAGTATCAATTTTTAAAAAATGATTTTAGCCATTTAACATTCAGCCAGTAAGTTATACTTATCTAATAAAAGTTATTTTTCCCATTGATTGATACACGAAAAATAGATCAATTCTTTTCATCACTAGTTGACTACTTGAGATCTTTGAAATAAATATTATTAACTAATTATTTAACTCACGATAGGATAATAATAACATTTGTAATGTGTGTGTATGCGTGTGTGTGTGTGTATATATATGAGCTATTCTTTGATAGAAGAGCCACCCCCTGAGTCCAAAACTGTATGGCAATTAAAAAATCGTAATTAGGCTTAAAAGTTTATTAGTACTATATTTTTTTTTGCCCTGTGGCTTTTTTAGAATTGCAATATTGCGGCTCCAAAATGGCGGCTCAAACTTGTAGTGTACGTGAAATTATCCGGGAATTTGAAAATTTTCCCGGAATTTAAAAATGTTTTCAACTGAAATAAGTATATTTCTTATGTATTTTGATGCGCTGAATCCGAATCTAAAGTTGGTTTAACTCAAGCGCCCTTAAAATTTTGACTAAATCGCAAAAACTGCTCAAAAACGTGAAAAATCGTGAAAATCACAATATTAAGCATGAAAAAAACTTAGAAAAAATTTGTTTAACCTAAAATAAACATGTTTCTTATGTATTTTGAAGCGCTGAATCCAAATCTAAAGTTGGTTGAGCTCAAGCACCCTTAAAATTTTGAGTAAATCGCAAAAACTGCTCAAAAACTTGAAAAATCATGAAAATCACAATATTAAGCATGAAAAAAATGTAGAAAAATTTTTACCTAATATAAACGTGTTTCTTATGTATTTTGATGTGTCGTATCCGAATCTAAAGTTGGCGTGGCTCAAATACCCTAGAAATTTTGAGTAAATTGCAAAAAAAAAAACAGCTCAAAATCGTGAAAAATCGCGAAAATAACAGTATTAAGCATTAAAAAATTTTTTTTAATTTTCGAGCTGTTTTTTGCAATTTACCCAAAATTTTGAGAGTGTCGAAGTAAACAGACTTCAAATTTTGATTCAGCACATCGAAATACATAAGAAATATACTTATTTCAGTTGAAAACATTTTTAAATTCCGGGAAAATTTCACGTACACTACAAGTTTGAGCCGCCATTTTGGAGCCGCAATATTGCAATTCTAAAAAAGCCACACGGCAAAAAAAATATATAGTACTAATAAACTTTTAAGCCTAATTACGATTTTTTAATTGCCATACAGTTTTGGACTCAGGGGGTGGCTCTTCTATGAAAGAATAGCTCATATATATATATATATATATATATATATATATATATATATATATATATATATATATATATATATATATATATATTTATATATATATATATATATATATATATATATATATATATATATATATATATTTCTCGAAAGGGGTTTATAAAGCCCGTTTTTTTATATATAGGGGTTTATCGAGCCCGATTTTGACTATGCAGCCCGGGCTTCATAATATTTCTAAATATAGAGGTTTATGCGGCCCGACCTAGAGTCTATAACCCCAGGGTCCATTATTTCTTTAGTCACTTGCCATAGCGAACTCTCGGCTGTAGGTACTAATATACAGGGTTGGGCTCCATAAACCCCGATAAGTGTGCTATATATATATACCTATATATATACACACACACACACACACACACACACACACACACACACACACACACACACACACACACATTGCGGAAACCGGTACTTTTGAGGATCTATAGTTTTTTTCTCCAGTTCGTATATGCTTGACTAAAGAAATAACTTCCTCTCTGCGTTGAAGGTATTAATATAAATCCTCAAAAGTCCGAAAAATCCTCAAAGTATCGAATCCGTGCTGACATAGATCCTCAAAAGCTACATTTGATATATATATATATATATATATATATATACGACCGGATGTATCGTAAGAGCTGCAAGTGCAAACCGGATACCGGAAGAAAAAGACTAAAATTCTGAAAGGAAAGCGAACATAAAAAAATTTAGTTGTCTATATCTTTTGAAAGAGATAATCTTTTTAAATAAAATCTTTTGATTCGAGTAAAGCAATGAAATGACTTTCGATTAAGAGCAATATGTTATATAGTTAAAACTAATGCAATACGTATATAAGCGCATTGAAATTCTCGCACACCCATTTCAATGTATATCATCGCACGGTCGGCCCTCAGGCTTCTTCTATACTTGCCTTCGGAACGCTCCCGCGCTCCTTGATATATTCAAATCAATGATACAATAATCAACGACTTTAAATGAATAAATAATGTTACAGAATTTTATGTTACATTTTTAGAAGAAATAGATAATAATTAATGTATAATAATCAAACTTTCTACTTCTAAAATTTGCCCATTACATAATTAAAATAAAATAATCCACAAGTAAGAATAATTAAAATATTTAAATTATAGTTATGCAACGATAAAAAAAATTACTTTTTTTAAATTATTTTTTTCTAAAAAGAAAGTCAATAAAAAAACATGAAAATTTAGAAAATTATAGTACTCAGTATTCTTTTTAACCAAAAAAATATTCATGTCAATATCTTTTTTCAATTTCGAAATAAAACCTATTATCAATAATTGACGTTGTTATCAATAACTTATGACAGAATATAGCTATGGGCTTTTTTTTTGAAAATGTGGAGAATTTTATCCTGCATAATGTGCATTCATAATATATTAAGAATATTTGTTCTAAATATTTAAACATACGAAAATAAAAATTTTCAAAATTGAAAAATGGCCATGAAAAAAAAGTAAATCGAAATTGACAAAAATAGACTTTTGACCCCAATTGTGAAAGCAAAATGAAAAAAAGATATCTCTGGTAAAATCGGTCGAGTAGATCATGAGATATCCGTGTATACGGACCCACACACACACACACATACACACACACACACACACACACACACGCACGCACACACACACACACGCACGCACGCACGCACGCACGCACGCACGCACGCACGCACGCACGCATGCACGCACGCACGCACGCATGCACGCACGCACGCACGCACGCACGCACGCACGCACGCACACACACACACACGCCCACACACACACACATCCATACGGAGATTTTCTAAAAATAGTGTAGTTCAATTCTAAATATGCTAAGCAACATTCCTAGCACATTTTCTCCAAGAATTTTTTTTTACTATCACAGAGCTTTCTCTAAGAGGAAGCAAATAATGTGTGAAACCGTATACAACCGTATAAAACTGTATAAAAACGTATAAAACCGGATTTAAACATTGACATTTGGAACACTTTATACGTTTTAACTCGTTTTGATACCTTTTAATACGGTTTTATACGGTTTCGAAAATTTGTATTCAGTTTTCTATGATTTGCAATGATTTTATACAATTTCATATGGTTTTTTACGTTTTATAGGATTTATAAAACGTAAAAAACATAAAACCGGATTTAAACATTGATATTTGGAAAACTTTATACGTTTTAATTCGTTTTGATACCTTTTAATACGGTTTTATACGGTTTCGAAAATTTGTATTCAGTTTTCTACGATTTGCAATGATTTTATACAATTTCATATGGTTTTTTTACGTTTTATAGAATTTATAAAATGTAAAAAACATAAAAACGTAATTACGGTTTTATAAACGTAAAAACATAATTTATTTATTTATTTCTTTTTTATTTTATATAAAAATTTATTAAACTGTATAAAAATGTATAAACCGTATAAAAGTGTATAAACCGTATAAAAATGTAATAAAGTTGCAAAAATCTACGAAAATATACAGAAATTTACACTTTTATACGGTTTTCTATGTTTTATTATATTAACCTTTTTACAAATTTGACATGGAAGAAATTCTGTAAGAAAATGTCTGAAAATGTATTAAACTGTATAAAAATGTATAAAACCGTTTAAAATATGTCCAAAAACCAATAAAAAAAGTACATTTTTATACATTTTTATACGTTTTCCTACGGTTTCATACATTTATTATTTCCATACGGGACGCTCTGATAATGGCCGATGATTGGTACATTTACCTTAATTATTCAGAAATTTCATTTTTTATATAAATTCCATTTTTTTCTTAAAAACACTCTAATTCACGGGTGCGCATGCGTCACAGAGAAGCATGGTATTTCAATTCTCGTGCTAGGGGCGGATACAGAGGCGGAGCTTATTTACTTCGATGTTCTTGAGAATCATGCTCCAGCCCAGTGTGATCCTCCTCTTTAGAAAGGTTCAACCCCTCCATTTACTTACATAGCTCTGTGCCCCAGGGTGGTTTGTTACTGTTCAAAGAAGCAGGAGGGACTGGTTCATCTGTATTCATTTTGAATGTGTTTGTATTTGTAGCCTCTATATAGTATAAACCAAACCAGGGATATCAGTATTAGTCTAACTTTGATTCTAGCAAGGCTTTTTTAAATATTAACGTTAGTCTTCTTAATGTACAATCAAATATAATTTGAACATATCATTGAAAGCGGTATCTCATTTCATACAATAGATCACTCTTATTTTAATAATTATAAAATTTTAATAAAAGTTCTTATTTAGGTTAAAAAGGTATTACTAAGATTCAATTGAGATATTTCATTAATACAGTGAAAATATGATAAAGGTAAATAATAAATATTCAACTACAAAAAGTATAAAAGTGAATCAATAGACAAACAGATTTTTTGTGAAATATTTTTCACATTTGTGACTACATTTATTTTTTAATAGTTAATCTGACAGCATATAATAAGCTTTCAGATTTTTTGTGTAGTTAGTGTGGGTAAAATGTATCAACTTGTAAATACGCTTTCATATTGTTTCCTAAATACACAATTTATCTGAAAATGAAATTATTTTCCCAAGACTTATGATGCTTTCTCATAGAGGAAGTTTTGTGACGCTGAAAAACAAAGTTTTCAAAATAACATGTTAGAAAGATGTTTTGAAAGATGTGTCGGTGTGGGTGTGGGTGTGTGTGTGTGTGTGTGTGTGTGTGTGTGTGTGTGTAACGCTGTAACTTTATTAATTTTTATCCAATCGTTTTCGGACAGCACTTAAAATTTTTCTTTTTTTTCAATTTGGAAAATAATTATATTATGTAGTTTTTTGGATAATTTTTTTTATATCGATTTTTCACTTTTTGAAAAAATAATTTTCATCTTTTTTTTCATGATAACATTGAGATATTTGAATCCTATTGGAAGCATTCTAAAGACCATTAAAATACCTATATTTTCCAAAAAAAATTCTCTAGTTATCACGGTTCTTTTGTTTTTAACAAAAATGTGTTATTTTTTAAGTTTATAACTTCCAAACTAAACGGTCAATTTTTTTGAAAAAAAAAATATAATACAGAATATAAATATCTATAATCCGTAAAAATTTGAATCCATCTTGTCGACTAGTTTTTGAGAAAAAAATTAAAATATGAAAATAACGAGTCCTTTGGGCAAAATGATTAGTCCATAAATTTCAGAGATATTTGAGGTTATTTTTTTACCTGTTTTTAAATCATAATTTCTCGAAAACGGCTCTATGTATCGGTTCCAAACTTATAGACAATTTTTTATGTGATATGGATAATATGTGCGCAAATTTTCATCAAGATTGTTCGATTACTTTTTGAGATGTTTGATATTTAAAATTTTCGTATTTTGCAAACTTTCTTTCTTTGTCGCCTGATAACTAGAGAAAACAAAATCGGTTTAATCATATTGAAATTTTGTGGGAATGTAGAGTTTATATATTTATTGTATAAATCCTTTAGGTAAAAGAATTGTCTCATGATTTTTAGAGATATTTAAAGTTAAAACTTTTTTACGGTTTTTTGATGATCGTACTTTCTAAATGACGACTCCATGTAGAAGCTTGAAATTTATAGACTACTTTGTTTGCGATATAGGCAACCACTTATTATATATATAGTTATTATATATTACACTTATTAAAAACTATATTTGGTTAAAATTTCAATAAATGTTCTTCATTTATTTTTAAAAAAAAATTATTTTATTAAAAAGTATAAAAAAATGAACTGATAAATTATTTTGAGGGATCTACGTGCAAATGAATTGGTAGCGGGTTTTTTATTGGTTAAATATTATAAATCTTATTTTAATAATTACTTTAATTATTTATTATTAAATTTAAGAAAATAAAGAATGTATGAATTTACTTTTAAAAACTCACTATATGGTCATAGTAAAAGTACGTAAAAAGTTTAGTGATTTGAGGGCAAATATACATTACAGTAAACACATGTTATGAAACAAACGAAAACATAAAATACTATGAATAAAAATAAATGAAAATTTCAGATTTTTTCAAATTTTACGGCACATTTTACTTAGCTATATGTCTTTATGGTAAAAAAAGCCGCTGCCAATTCATTGGCCCGTGGTTTCCTCAAACTTAATTTGCTTATTCCTTTAATGAATTTTTAATAACATAATTTATAATTTTTGCAACAATTTATGACATAATTATAATTAAATTCATTTATGAAGACTAAAAATTATTAATTTTTAAATTATGTATAAAATATGAGTATAATAATAGGTATGGCTTGATTTTAAATTATGTGTGAAAAATAAATAAAATAATTGATTGTAATATTATCGTCAAAACCTTTTAAAACTCCTAATAACCTTTACATCAAATTATATATTTTCTTTGTACAATTTCACACATAGGGTACTTGTCTCTAGTAGAATGCCTGTCCGTATTAGTGTGCTCTTTCTGGAATTTCTAATGTAAGAAAAAGGTTCTAACCTTAGAAATAATAAATGGCTATTACAAAACAAAAGCAGGTATACAACACACGCGTAGCGGCGCATAGCGCATAGCGCATGTCATTTCCATTTTCTAGCATACATAAATGCATTCCCGAATAATTACGATTTCAAAAAAGGGCTAAAATAGTTTTAACCTCAAATATCTCTGAAATTCATAAACGAATTCTTTTACCCTAAGAACTTTTCTAATAAATAATTACAAATTCTACATCTCCACCAGATTTCAAAGAAATTAAAACAATTTTAATGTAGTTATATTGTGCAACAAAGAAAGTCATTTTCAAAAAGAGTAAAATTTTAAATATCAAACATCTCAAATAATAACCATACAATCTGGATGAAATTTTACATAGGTATTGCCTATATTGCATACAAAATAGTCTCTAAATTTCAAGCTGATACCTGAAGTCGTCATTGAGAAATTACACCGATAGAAAGGTTCATTTGACCCCCAAGGTCGCCAGCTTAACTGTTAACGAATATGTACTTGAATTCAGCCAAATTCCTGTGAATTAACAGTTAGGAAATGGATCAATTGCCGCAAGTACTTGAAAAACTTCAACTCTACCTACAAAGTTTCGTATGCTTCAGGAAAGCTTCTACGAAAGCTTCCTGAAAGTACCTAATGTCTGGGCCAAATTCATGACAAAAAGCTTCCTCGGAAGATTGCAGGAACTGTTTCAGACACTTTTCACGAAGCTTTCGGAAACTTTCTAGGAACTTTTCAGGAAACTTTCAAAAAGTTCCTGGAAGCTTCATGTAGGCTGTGGGAATCTTCCAGTAGTCTTCCCCGAAAGATTACAGAAAGCTTTAAAAAATACTTCCTACAAGACTTCAGAATCGATTTATGTCAGTTTGAGAATGAAAGCTTCCAGAAAGGTTCCATGAAAGCTTCCCGGCAGTACATAATGTCTAGGTCAAATTCATGACGAGAAGCTTCCTTGAAAGATTTCAGGAACTGTGTAAGAATCCTTTCAGGAACCTTTTAAGAACTTAAGGGAGCCTCCGAAAAAATTACTGTACGTTTCATGTAGGATGTAGGAATCTTCCAGGAAACTTTCAGGAATCTTTCGAAAAAGTTACTGAAAGTTTCAAGTAGACTATCGGAATCCGTTACGCTATCGCTCGCTTGAAGGAGTTCGGACATTTTCATCTAAATAAGTTACACTTTCCACGATTATTTAATTGTTATTATTTTGATTATTTTATTTAAAATATTAATGCATTTCAAAAATTATATATTTAATGCGGTAAATTAAAAAATTATAGTGTCGGAATTATTACTCTGAATAAACATGTTTTTATATTTGGCATTTCATTATGTTGATTAAATAATTTATGACAATTCTAATTGAATGGTTTAAAAAAATTCTTAGTATAGTATTTATATATACGGTGGGCCTAATAATTGTGTTTTTCCAAAAAATTGTTTAGAAATTTTTTAATTAAAAAAAATTGTAATGTCGATAAGTAGGAATCTGCTTTTTGTCATTTTGATGCAATTTTTCAAAGAGTATATCTTATGATAGTACGAATAGAGTCGCTCAAAAAATTCTGAGTATAGTATTTATATATAGGTAGGACGTCAAAATTGTGTTTTTCTAAATAAATGTTTGAAAGTTAAGTTATCAATAATGAAATTGGGTTGATTTTAGACTCCAGGTAGACCATTCAAGTTGAAGATTTGATAAGCTATAATAAAAAAAATGTTACTGTATATTTTTCATTATATTCCTTTTTTGGCCATGTGGAGTCCAAAATTAACCCAATTTAATTATTTAATAATTTTACTTTCAAACATTCCTTTCGAAGAACACAATTTTCACGTCCTCTCTATACATAAATACTATATTCAGAATTTTCTTAGCGATTCTATTAGTACTATCATGAGATATGGGGATATCTCCAGAACTTTTAATAAGAAATATATACTTTCAGCAAAGTAAATAGGTAAAAATAAATGTTTTTGAAATGTTCCATGTATGAAACAATCGTTCCAGTTTCGTATAAAGCGTAAGCAGAAAAACCTAATTTCAGAGATGTGCCTACAATACATTTGAAATCTAGAATCAAGAAAGTTGTATCAGTCATTTCTCAAAAATAAAAATTTTCATAGTAATTCTGTTCCATACCTTTTAACATAAAGAATTTTCTTAATATGGCTATTAGATTTCATTCTTTATTAAAAATAAAATCATTTGATTTGTTGCACGTGGGTGTGCCACACATTGTTTAAAAGTCATGCGTCTTCAAAAAATTACTTCTCAAGCGTTAACTCATTAAGAAAAAAAAAAAATAGATTTTTGATAAACACACGCTGAATTTTGAATTTTATATTCCAAAAGTCATTATAATCACTAACTTAATATTTTAGAGAAACGTAGTTAAATTGTCAAAATGATATATTTAAAATTTAATATAATTTTGATAGGATTAAGCCCAATAAGTTCGTCATTTATATTATAAAAAGAAAAATTTCGATATATTCGTAAAATGGAATTATGTTTCATTAAAAAAAAAAAAAAAAAAAACTAAAAAATGAGTAAAGCAAGCTTTGAATAGATAAGTAAGTGCTCGAACAAAAAAAATTATGTTACGCCAAGTATGTACGGGAGGACGGAGGACCAACCCTGCTAGGGCAGCTCTAGACTTCTCTTGTCCTTCCAAGATGCGTAATATTATAGAAAGTTCAAAATTGAGGAGGAATAATGAAAAATAGTGATGTGTTGGTAACTATGTAATTTTTTTATATAGGCTTTGACTTTTCGTAAATACCTGAAAAAATTCTTATGAATTTTAGAAATAAAAAGAAGGCATTATATCCAAAATCTTGAAGCTAATGGCCAAATTTACTATCACTCAGGTGTTATTAATTAAAAGGTAATTCATAAAACAACACCATTTTTTCTTATTATCCGTCGACGATTTATTTAATAATTTATTTTTATTTATTTTTGTCCCTCTTCAGGTATCTAATATATACAACCGTAGTTAATATTATTTTAATAATTTTAATCATATGCTCCTAATACCTGCTCGTCTACAATACTCAGTTATTCTAATTCTAAGAGGACAAAATTTCGACATTATTAATCAAAATACTGTATTCCTTTGGTAATTTTGTAATTTCAAATTGTTTATTGATAAAATTTTTTTGCGTATGCATATATAAAGCTTCTGTGAACAATCTTTTACCAGTGTTGAATTCTGTATCTAAAATTTTTACGTCTTGAAAATTTATATTATGTGAGTTCTCTGTTTTATGAATAAGTAATGAAGAATTTTTATCCCCATCACATTATTTTTTATGATGTTCTTTTATTCTAACGCCTAGACGTCTACATGTCTGTCCTACGTAGGACGCATTACAATTTTCACAATTAATTTTATAAATAACATTGGACTTATTGGATTTTTTATTCTTATCCTTGCCTAATATTATAACATTATTCAATTTATTATTCATGCTAAATACTACATTTGTGTTAAGGAGTTTAAAAAAATTTGTTGTGAAGCCTTCTAATTCATTCTAAATACTACATTTGTGTTAAGGAGTTTAAAAAAATTTGTTGTGAAGCCTTCTAATTCTTTAACAAAATGTAAAGTTATAAAAGTCTTATTAACACTAATACTTCCATTTGAGGAACTAGACATCGAATAAATCTTTTTTAGTCTTTTTTTTTGTATAGAAGTTAAGTAAATCTAGTGGATAATTATTATATTTTAACACATCTTTAATGAAAAAAATATTTTTTTTGTGAAAGGATTTATGCGACAGCTTTATTGTCCGATGAACCAAACTATAAATAATCGCAATTTTATTCACCAAACGATGGTGAGAATTAAAATTGAGATATCTGCCAGAGAAAGTAGGTTTTCTATACCAATTCGTTATAATATGTCTATGATCATTAATCATTATTTTTAAATCAAGAAAACTAATACTATTATTTTTGAATCTTTCTACTGTAAACTGCAAGTTTTTATCGTACAAATTAAAGACATCTAAGGTATGTTCTATGTCATTTTTTTGTATGCATAATATAATATTATCTACATACCGAAAATAAAACAAAGGCTTGGAATGTAATTTGTTTATACAATGTAATTCTAGATCCTCCATAACAATATCAGATAAAATAGGACTAATCGGGTTTCCCATAGCACAACCAAAAGTTTGTCTATAAAATTTTTCATTAAACTGAAAAAAATTATTATTTAATATAAACTTAATAACCTTAATAAGTTCAGAACAATTCAGATGGATTTTATTATACAATTGGTGCCATCTCTTTTCTATAGCATTGTACACCAAATATTCAGGTACATTTGTGAATAAACTGACAACATCAAAGCTAATAATTTCGTAGTCGTGCGGAATTAGAATATTATCAATTTTTTCTATTAGTTTTTCACTATTGTCAATATGAGAAAACGGAGTTTTTAAGTTATTTTTCAAGAATTTTGCGAAAAATTTTGAAATAAAATAAGAAGGTGAATTTATGGTAGAGATGATGGGTCGAACTGGAAAACCCGTTTTATGTATTTTATGTATTTTTATCAACCCATATGCTTTGGAAATGTTAAATTTTTGTAAAACTGGTTCTAATTTTTTCCATTAGATATGAAATCGATTTTGTTTAACCATTTTGTCAATTCATTAGTTTTCCTTTCTAACGAAGATAGAGGATTTGATTTGATTTTTTCATAATATTTGTTATCACGAAATAACGATTCTACTATTTCATTATACGATGCTTTTGTAATAATCACTGTTGATGATGGGTCGAACTGGGAAACCCGTTTTATGTATTTTAATCAACCCATATGCTTTGGAAATCATAAATTTTTGTAAAACTGGTTCTAATTTTTTTTCCACTAGATATGAAATCGATTTTGTTTAACCATTTTGTCAATTCATTAGTTTTCCTTTCTAACGAAGATAGAGGATTTGATTTGATTTTTTTATAATATTTGTTATCACCAAATAACGATTCTACTTTTTCATTATACGATGCTTTTGTAACAGTGATTATTACAAAAGCATCGTATAATGAAAAAGTAGAATCGTTATTTGGTGATAACAAATATTATGAAAAAATCAAATCAAATCCTCTATCTTCGTTAGAAAGGAAAACTAATGAATTGACAAAATCGTTAAACAAAATCGATTTCATTTCTAATGGAAAAAAATTAGAACCAGTTTTACAAAAATTTAACATTTCCAAAGCATATGGGTTGATTAAAATACATAAAACGGGTTTCCCAGTTCGACCCATCATCTCTACCATAAATTCACCTTCTTATTTTATTTCAAAATTTTTCTCAAAATTCTTGAAAAATAACTTAAAAACTCCGTTTTCTCATATGACAATAGTGAAAAACTAAAAGAAAAAATTGATAATATTCTAATTCCGCACGACTACGAAATTATTAGCTTTGATGTTGTCAGTTTATTCACAAATGTACCTGAATATTTGGTGTACAATGCTATAGAAAAGAGATGGCACCAATTGTATAATAAAATCCATCTGAATTGCTCTGAACTTATTAAGGTTATTAAGTTCATATTAAATAATAATTTTTTTCAGTTTAATGAAAAATTTTATAGACAAACTTTTGGTTGTGCTATGGGAAACCCGATAGTCCTATTTTATCTGATATTGTTATGGAGATCTAGAATTACATTGTATAAACAAATTACATTCCAAGCCTTTGTTTTATTTTCGGTATGTAGATGATATTATATTATGCATACAAAAAAAATAACATAGAGCATACCTTAGACGTCTTTAATTTGTATGATAAAAACTTGCAGTTTACAGTAGAAAGATTCAAAAATAATAGTATTAGTTTTCTTGATTTAAAAATAATAATTAATGATCATAGACATATTATAACGAATTGGTATAGAAAACCTACTTTCTCTGGCAGATATCTCAATTTTAATTCTCACCATCCTTTGGTGGATAAAATTGCGATTATTTATAGTTTGGTTGATCGGGCAATAAATCCTTTCACAAAAAAAATATTTTTTTCATTAAAGATGTCTTAAAATATAATAATTATGCACTAGATTTACTTAACTTCTACATAAAAAAAAAGACTAAAAAAGATTTATTCGATGTCTAGTTCCTTACATGAAAGTATTAGTGTTAATAAGACTTTTATAAGTTTACATTTTGTTGGAGAATTAGAAGACTTCACAAAAAATTTTTTTAAACGCCTTAACACAACTTTAGTATTTAGCATGAATAATAAATTGAATATTGTTATAATATTAGGCAAGGATAAGAATAAAAAATGCAATAAGTCTAATGTTATTTATAAAATTAATTGTGAAAATTGTAATGCTTCCTACGTAGGACAGACATGTAGACGTCTACGCGTTAGAATAAAAGAACATCATAAAAAATATTGTGATGGGGATAAAAATTCTTCATTATTTATTCATAAAACAGAGAACTCACTAATATAAATTTTCAAGACGTAAAAATTTTAGATACAGAATTCAACACTGGTAAAAGATTGTTCACAGAAGCTTTATATATGCATACGCAAAAAAAATTTTATGAATAAACAATTTGAAATTACAAAATTACCAAAGGAATACAGTATTTTAATTAATAATGTCGAATTTTTGTCCTCTTAGAATTAGAATAACTGAGTATTGTAGACGAGCAGGTATTAGGAGCATATGATTAGTAGAGCTATGTGCGGTACACTATCCATCTTATTCGCAGACGTGTTTGCCTAATACCTCTTCCCGTTCTCGAACTCTGTTAGTGGGCTGTGCTCCACCTACTTACATATACTGTCTTATGTATGTACGTTCACACCCTTTATTACACACACTTATTTAAATATTAGACTATATAAAGAGAAATAATGGTTTATGTGACTATTGACGGGTGGACTGTTTTCCACGTAACACTTGGACTTTTAACATTTTGATTGTAAGTTTTGTATTCTGTTTTTTTTATTTCATGTGAAAAATATTTCTCTGTTGGAAATTATTAAAATAATATTAACTACGGTTGTATATATTAGATACCTGAAGAGGGACAAAAATAAATTATCCGAAACATCGAAGGATAATAAGAAATAATGGTGTTGTTTTATTAATTACCTTTTAATTAATAACACCGGAGTGGTAGTAAATTTGGCCATTAGCTTCAAGATTTTGGATATTAGAAGAAGTCTACCATTAGCTGCATTATACAAAAAAAAAGGAAGGCATTATAGTTATATAATTAAAATAATTTTCGCCCACACGGGCGTAAAGTACGTAGGTACTATAAAGTTTTGTGGGAGTGTGTGAGCTATTGGGCCTCTTGGGCGTTAAAAATGTAATTTTACATGCGAGGTACGAAAAGTTCTTATGGCCGGTACTTGACTACAATTAATTGATTTCAGTACTTACTTGTGTTTAATTTATTTAATTTAATTTAATTTGTATAGAAGAATGAAGAAATTTGAATACATTTCTGAGAACATTATAGTCATACAGTTTTTCGGAGAATGGTTTGCATTACTTGACTATCGATAATTGATTTCACAACTTTCGTTTGTTTGATTTGCAGTGAACAATTTGAATGTACTTACATATAATTTCTTGAGCATACCTAGACTCAAAGAAGTAAAAGACTTTTTTACTAGTATTTATTTGAATTCTTTTAAAAAATCATAAATATTATTTTATAGATTGTACAGAAAAAACTTCTATACTTGCCTTATTTTATATTTTCGTAGAAAGTTTTATTAACAATATTATTATTTGTACATTCATGAAAAAAATTATTACCATTTGTAGAGAGTGCTTATTGAATAGATGAGATTAGAATAAATAAAAGGACTATAGACAAATTGTGTTGTTAGAATATATTTAAAAAATTAGTTTCTTAAAGAACGTGTTGATTGTTTTGAAAAAATATTTAAGCTCTCATTAAAGTTTTTGGTACAGAGGGGTAGTGAGAGAGGGGGAAGAAAGAGAGGATGGGAGAGTTTAGCAAATAATGTTTGTTAAGTATAAAACTATATGGAATAGTAACCAAACTTATTCTTACCTATAAGTTTTTACTTTTGTAAAAAAATTTTTTAGAGAGATTTCACAACTTTTTAAGAGTAAAAGTACATTATAAATAATGTTTGTTAAGTATAAAACTACACTTTAATTGATTTCACAACTTTTTTGGGTTTGAGTTTCAGTATTCGCGTGAAAAAAATTTATTTCGACTTTAGAACGCAAAAATTTATTATTTATTCGTAGAGTTCCTTTTCATAAAACGTAAATAATTTTTTAGGATATTGTATAGGTTTTGGAAAAGAATTCTTATGGTTTCCGAAAAAATTCTTAGAGTTTGTAAAAGTTTTTGTAAAGTGATTGTAAAGGTTTTGGAAAAGAATTTCTCGTTGCTTGCAAAAGTTTGTAAAGGATTGTAGATGTTTTGTAAAATAATTTATTAATGGATTTTTTAAATGATGTAGTGATCATCAACAAGATTGTTTGGATAAAAACATTAAACTTTTATTAGTATTTCAACAGAGAATTTAAAGTTGTAAAAAAAATAACAATAATATATTACATTTTTTTCTTTGTAGCTATCGCAAGGAATAAAAAAAAGAAGTACAAGTTCTCACAATTACAATTCAAATCTCTGTATCACCTGATTCTCTTGCTTTTATGAAACTCGAAGCTCAAAGTTGGCTGAGAAGTTGAGTTCTCATGTCAACTGCCATTTCCATAGCAGCAGACGATACAAAGTTTTTTAAAAACTACTCTTTTGCATCTATTTCTCTGAAATCACCTAATCCTCTAGCCTTTACAAAATGCGAAGCTCAAAGTTTGCCAAGTTAACTACCCTACTTACTAGTTACTACAACTACCCTAGTTACTACAAGTACAGCACCTGATACTAAGTTTTTTCACAAAACACTCTTATGCATCCATTTTCTCTTGTTTTTTTTTTTTTGACAAATTATTATTACATTATTAAATTTGTGCTAAAATTTACCTCTAGCCTTCTATTGCACATTCTAAAGTTATTTCTACTTTAATTTAGATAAATATATAAATCAAAAAATATTTTTGTAAAAAAATGTTAATGCTTTCTTTTTAGAGAAAAACTTTTTCAAAGATTCTGTAGTTCTTTCAATATTAAGTTTGTTAGTATATTATTCATGTACAGAACGTCTTGTTGGCTGTTTTAAAAATAGCATAAATATAAAATATCTTGAAATAATTATTGATTGAAACTACTTAAATTAATAACCCATGATTGCCACACATCTTGTAAAATTAAAAACAATCAGTTTATGAACTAAGAATTACTGAGAACAAAAGCTTTCTTAACATTCTTGTATACTTTTTGAAATAATTATCTGAATCTTGTATAGAAAAATATTTACAGAGAACTCCTTTGAAACATTTTGACGTTTCCGTGAGAAAATTATAAAATTAGATTAACTGAATACTTTTATTTGTTGAAATTTTCACAACAATAACACATTATTTTTGTTTTTTTCTGTATTTTAATCTTCATTTTGCATAATCTTTTAATTGGTGTTTTGCACTGAATTCACTATAATTATATTATATTTATGAACACTGCATCACTTTTTAAGAACACAATAATATTTGTATCGGGTAGATAGATCACTGCGTTATTTTTTATCAGTGAGATTCCAATCACTCAAGAAAAGCACAGGCTGAGTTTATTACGTAAGTCTTCAAAAAAATTCACCAGCTATTCTAAGAAATAATCGAAAAAATCTGGCTAAACGGATTTGGCGAGCTGCCAATTCTCCTCTTCCAGCAAAATCTGTCCTGTATAATGCAGTAGCACTGTCTACTATCAGTAGCCCATATCTAGATTCTGACATCAGAGCACTGGTTTTTATCAAAAGCTGAGTTTGGTGGTCAGAGTTGTATGCACGGTCAGTTGCAACATTGTCAATTATACCTTTCAGCTACAGCATTTAATCTTTTAGGTCTTAAAGTACCTTCAGTATCATATGTATATGCACTTAGCCTCTACATCTCCCATATCAACAGGTAGTTGGCAGTTAACAGCTAAACTGTGATAAAGCTGTGATTTTCCAGTTCTAAATTCTCCAAAGATTTCTGTAATAGATCCTATTTCTATTTCACCTCCTAAAAATCTGTCTATTGTATTACTTGTAGCTTATGAAGACTTTGCCGTTGTAATGAGAAGTTACTGGCATTACTACTGGTGCTGCTCCTTCGATAAGAATCTGTTCCAGAGGTCAATGTCCGTGAGAATTCTATGATCTGAAAATGAAAAAAATTTTCACAAAGTATCTATTTTTTATTTTTTTTTAAGTTATATTTATTTTTTTACATGATATATATATAATACTTATCTATGTATACAAGTATGAACATGCCATGTCATCAGGTGATTGAAATTAATAATATCTGTTTTTTTACCTAATTACATTATATTTAAAAAATAAAATATCATACAATCTTTTCAGGTTATTGTAGTCACAATTTTATTGTTGTTATATATTAGGGCTCAACCAGATGATAAAGTACGGTTATATATATATATATATATATATATATATATATATATATATATATATATATATATATATATATATATATATATAACCGGAATTGGGAAGAAAACGTATACCGGAAGTGGAATCTAATGGAAAACATGAAGAATTTTAGAAATCGGAAACCAGACATAACATTTTTCACCATTTAATATCTTTAATATGACAACATATTTTTACATGAAACTTTTTGTGCAACATAGTATAACCCTTAGTTTTATCATTAAAAATATTACTTATGTCGACTGCAATTTAATATCACTGATAAGAATTTTTCCATCGGTCTTACAGTCTTACAAATTAAATTAAAATAATTAATATTTATGGCAGTCAGATTGCCCTTGTTTATAATCACCCCCGCAGAATCTGAAATAAAAACTTAATTAAAATCTGGAAGAAACTTTGTTAGCAAAGGACGATCTGACTGCCCACCACCACCACATTCTCCGACGTTTCGAGCCTGCTCCGGCTCCTCCTCAGGGACTGAAATAAAACCCGCGATACACCTCCTTATATACCATGCACCCATACCCCCTTCTTTTCTCTTACCCCACCACCCTCCACATTCCCCTCTCCAACTTGCCATTCTCACTTAAATTAATAAAGAATGATAAATGTTATCTAATTTACTCGACTCTATCATTAAATTTACATTATTCCGATTTCTTAGAATGTGAATACTTTCAAGGCTTTCCCTCTTATATTTATTCTTAATCCCCTGTTCCAAAATATCCACACTCCCAAAATCGAAAGAATGCAAACTATTTAAACAATGTTCTTTCAAACCCGATGTACAACTTGAGCTGCGTAAACTATATTGATGTTCATATATTCTCTTTTTCAAATATCTACCCGTTTGACCAATATAACAACCATTACAATCCCTACAATTAATTTTATAAACAACTCCCGATTTCAAGCATTTATCATCCTTGTCTTTACAATTACTAAATAACCTTTCTAAATTATTATCATTTCTAAAGAAAACTTGAATATTATGTTTACTAAAAACCCTTCTAATCCTTTCCGACAAACCTCTAACATATGGTAAACTAAAATATGCATTCTTTCCATTTCTATTCCTTGTTTGATTATCTACCCGCTGCTTCAATCCACCATTATAAATTTCCCACACTCTCTCATCAATCATTTTATCAATAAATTTTACGGGATAACTATTTTTAATAAATGTTTCTCTAACTAAATTTAAATACTTTTTTCTAAAATCTTTATGTGACAATTTAATCGCTCTGTCAATGACACCTATGATCGCACCTGTCTTGTTTCCGAATTGGTGGTGAGAATCAAAATTTAAAAATCTACCTGACCATGTAGGTTTTCTATACCAATCTAATTTCACTCTATTATTATTACCTCTAATGACTCTAATATCTAAAAAACTCAATTGATAATCTTTCTCAACTTCTTTTGTGAATTTAATTCTATCATGGATAGAATTAAACACATCCACCATTTCATCCACAAAACATTCTGGTACAACTGCAAAAATGTCATCAACATATCTTTTAAAAATAATTGGCTGAAAAACCAACTTAGACAAAGCAATACTTTCCAATTTTTCCATTACTAAATTCGCTATAACAGGTGACAAAGGTGATCCCATTGGACAACCATATCTTTGTTCATATAGACTATTATCAAAAGAAAAAATTGTGTTTTTAAAAACCAAATTAAGTGCCTTTATAAATTCATCTTTTGTTAAACTAGTATGTACTTTAATTTCAGACCATTTATCTTGTATAATATCATTCAACAACTCTAAAGGTATATTTGTAAACAAAGATACTACATCCAATGAAACCATCCTATGATCATTCGGAATAATAATATCTTTCATTATACCATAAAAACTCCAACTATCTTTAATATATGAATTTGTTTTACCCACTATCTTGAACAATATATTAGACAAAAATCTAGCAAGTCTATACGTCGGAAAATTTATCGATGATATTATTATTCTATATGTCAACTGTTCTTTGTGAATCTTAGGAAGCCCATAACATTTAGCTACAGTGCCATTTTCACATTTTAAATATTTAAACATACTATCTTTAATATAAGCTTTTGTTTTCCAATGCATCAATAATTCTTTCAATTTATGTGGATATTTTACTTTTTCAAAGTGCCTCTTTTGACCACGAAAAAATTCTTGCAAATCATTCTGTTCTATTTTATTATATAAATATCTTTCAAGCTCTAATAAATATTTATTCAAACGATTAATTTCAAAATTCAAATCTCTAATTTCTAAGTTAAGTAATTTATTTTTGAAAAAGAAAATATTTTTCCGTAGATCATAAGAAACTCTTTTATTGTAATCCCGATAAAAACCCTTATCATCAAATTTTTTTCCAATATGTTTAGGAAAAATATTTGATTTTTTACACCTTAGAAGAAAAGTGAGTTGCTCATTTAAAATTACAATCCTTAAAACCATTTTTACCCATTTTGAGCAATAATCTTTCACCACCTTCCCAAATCCCATATATATCTCTAAAAAACATTTTACCCCACCTTTAATAGACCTTAGTTTTATCATTAAAAATATTACTTATGTCGACTGCAATTTAATATCACTGATAAGAATTTTTCCATCGGTCTTACAGTCTTACAAATTAAATTAAAATAATTAATATTTATGGCAGTCAGATTGCCCTTGTTTCTAATCACCCCCGCAGAATCTGATAATAGTCTATATGAACAAAGATATGGTTGTCCAATGGGATTACCTTTGTCACCTGTTATAGCGAATTTAGTAATGGAAAAATTGGAAAGTATTGCTTTGTCTAAGTTGGTTTTTCAGCCAATTATTTTTAAAAGATATGTTGATGACATTTTTGCAGTTGTACCAGAATGTTTTGTGGATGAAATGGTGGATGTGTTTAATTCTATCCATGATAGAATTAAATTCACAAAAGAAGTTGAGAAAGATTATCAATTGAGTTTTTTAGATATTAGAGTCATTAGAGGTAATAATAATAGAGTGAAATTAGATTGGTATAGAAAACCTACATGGTCAGGTAGATTTTTAAATTTTTATTCTCACCACCAATTCGGAAACAAGACAGGTGCGATCAAAGGTGTCATTGACAGAGCGATTAAATTGTCACATAAAGATTTTAGAAAAAAGAATTTAAATTTAGTTAGAGAAACATTTATTAAAAATAGTTATCCCGTAAAATTTATTGATAAAATGATTGATGAGAGAGTGTGGGAAATTTATAATGGTGGATTGAAGCAGCGGGTAGATAATCAAACAAGGAATAGAAATGGAAAGAATGCATATTTTAGTTTACCATATGTTAGAGGTTTGTCGGAAAGGATTAGAAGGGTTTTTAATAAACATAATATTCAAGTTTTCTTTAGAAATGATAATAATTTAGAAAGGTTATTTAGTAATTGTAAAGACAAGGATGATAAATGTTTGAAATCGGGAGTTGTTTATAAAATTAATTGTAGGGATTGTAATGGTTGTTATATTGGTCAAACGGGTAGATATTTGAAAAAGAGAATATATGAACATCAATATAGTTTACGCAGCTCAAGTTGTACATCGGGTTTAAAAGAACATTGTTTAAATAGTTTCCATTTTTTCGATTTTGGGAGTGTGGATATTTTGGAACAGGGGATTAAGAATAAATATAAGAGGGAAAGCCTTGAAAGTATTCACATTCTAAGAAATCGGAATAATGTAAATTTAATGATAGAGTCAAGTAAATTAGATAACATTTATCATTCTTTATTAATTTAAGTGAGAATGGCAAGTTGGAGAGGGGAATGTGGAGGGTGGTGGGGTAAGAGAAAAGAAGGGGGTATGGGTGCATGGTATATAAGGAGTTGTATCGCGGGTTTTATTTCAGTCCCTGAGGAGGAGCCGGAGCAGGCTCGAAACGTCGGAGAATGTGGTGGTGGTGGGCAGTCAGATCGTCCTTTGCTAACAAAGTTTCTTCCAGATTTTAATTAAGTTTTTATTTCAGATTCTGCGGGGGTGATTATAAACAAGGGCAATCTGACTGCCATAAATATTAATTATTTTAATTTAATTTGTAAGACTGTAAGACCGATGGAAAAATTCTTATCAGTGATATTAAATTGCAGTCGACATAAGTAATATTTTTAATGATAAAACTAAGGTCTATGAAAGGTGGGGTAAAATGTTTTTTAGAGATATATATGGGATTTATGGGAAGGTGGTGAAAGATTTTTGCTCAAAATGGGTAAAAATGGTTTTAAGGATTGTAATTTTAAAGGAGCAACTCACTTTTTTTCTTAGGTGTAAAAAATCAAATATTTTTCCTAAACATATTGGAAAAAAATTTGATGATAAGGGTTTTTATCGGGATTACAATAAAAGAGTTTCTTATGATCTACGGAAAAATATTTTCTTTTTCAAAAATAAATTACTTAACTTAGAAATTAGAGATTTGAATTTTGAAATTAATCGTTTGAATAAATATTTATTAGAGCTTGAAAGATATTTATATAATAAAATAGAACAGAATGATTTGCAAGAATTTTTTCGTGGTCAAAAGAGGCACTTTGAAAAAGTAAAATATAACCATAGGAGTAAATTAAAAAGAAAATTTGAATATTTAAAGCATAGAAAACACTCTCAGGTCAATCAAACTAACAATGTTAATAAGGATTGGTTTAGAAATTTAACTGACAAAGTAATACCAGAAGAAGTGGTAAATATCATGTCAAAGGGTGCTAAATTTGGAATATCATATTCAAGTAAATCTCTTCCGATCAAGAATATCATCGCTGAGGTAGAAAGTAGTATGAGTAGTTTTAATCTGGAGTTTAAAAAAGAATGTAGGAGTTCTTTAGTTAAAGTTGTTGATAATTTTAGAAGAGAACATAGATTTGATAATTATTTGAAAAGTCATTTATTCCATGAATTAAAAATAACGAAGAAATTCTTGAGAGAGAATCCGAATATGATCTTCCAAAAAGCAGATAAAGGAAATGTAACTGTAGTTACAGATAAAAGGGATTATATTAATAAAATTCAACTTATGTTGGAGGATGATACCACTTATGTGAAAATTAGGAATCCACATATCAATAGACTACAAGATAAATTGAAAGAACTATTGATGCATTGGGAAACAAAAGCTTATATTAAAGATAGTATGTTTAAATATTTAAAATGTGAAAATGGCACTGTAGCTAAATGTTATGGGCTTCCTAAGATTCACAAAGAACAGTTGACATATAGAATAATAATATCATCGATAAATTTTCCGACGTATAGACTTGCTAGATTTTTGTCTAATATATTGTTCAAGATAGTGGGTAAAACAAATTCATATATTAAAGATAGTTGGAGTTTTTATGGTATAATGAAAGATATTATTATTCCGAATGATCATAGGATGGTTTCATTGGATGTAGTATCTTTGTTTACAAATATACCTTTAGAGTTGTTGAATGATATTATACAAAATAAATGGTCTGAAATTAAAGTACATACTAGTTTAACAAAAGATGAATTTATAAAGGCACTTAATTTGGTTTTTAAAAACACAATTTTTTCTTTTGATAATAGTCTATATGAACAAAGATATGGTTGTCCAATGGGATCACCTTTGTCACCTGTTATAGCGAATTTAGTAATGGAAAAATTGGAAAGTATTGCTTTGTCTAAGTTGGTTTTTCAGCCAATTATTTTTAAAAGATATGTTGATGACATTTTTGCAGTTGTACCAGAATGTTTTGTGGATGAAATGGTGGATGTGTTTAATTCTATCCATGATAGAATTAAATTCACAAAAGAAGTTGAGAAAGATTATCAATTGAGTTTTTTAGATATTAGAGTCATTAGAGGTAATAATAATAGAGTGAAATTAGATTGGTATAGAAAACCTACATGGTCAGGTAGATTTTTAAATTTTGATTCTCACCACCAATTCGGAAACAAGACAGGTGCGATCAAAGGTGTCATTGACAGAGCGATTAAATTGTCACATAAAGATTTTAGAAAAAAGTATTTAAATTTAGTTAGAGAAACATTTATTAAAAATAGTTATCCCGTAAAATTTATTGATAAAATGATTGATGAGAGAGTGTGGGAAATTTATAATGGTGGATTGAAGCAGCGGGTAGATAATCAAACAAGGAATAGAAATGGAAAGAATGCATATTTTAGTTTACCATATGTTAGAGGTTTGTCGGAAAGGATTAGAAGGGTTTTTAGTAAACATAATATTCAAGTTTTCTTTAGAAATGATAATAATTTAGAAAGGTTATTTAGTAATTGTAAAGACAAGGATGATAAATGCTTGAAATCGGGAGTTGTTTATAAAATTAATTGTAGGGATTGTAATGGTTGTTATATTGGTCAAACGGGTAGATATTTGAAAAAGAGAATATATGAACATCAATATAGTTTACGCAGCTCAAGTTGTACATCGGGTTTGAAAGAACATTGTTTAAATAGTTTGCATTCTTTCGATTTTGGGAGTGTGGATATTTTGGAACAGGGGATTAAGAATAAATATAAGAGGGAAAGCCTTGAAAGTATTCACATTCTAAGAAATCGGAATAATGTAAATTTAATGAAAGAGTCAAGTAAATTAGATAACATTTATCATTCTTTATTAATTTAAGTGAGAATGGCAAGTTGGAGAGGGGAATGTGGAGGGTGGTGGGGTAAGAGAAAAGAAGGGGGTATGGGTGCATGGTATATAAGGAGGTGTATCGCGGGTTTTATTTCAGTCCCTGAGGAGGAGCCGGAGCAGGCTCGAAACGTCGGAGAATGTGGTGGTGGTGGGCAGTCAGATCGTCCTTTGCTAACAAAGTTTCTTCCAGATTTTAATTAAGTTTTTATTTCAGATTCTGCGGGGGTGATTATAAACAAGGGCAATCTGACTGCCATAAATATTAATTATTTTAATTTAATTTGTAAGACTGTAAGACCGATGGAAAAATTCTTATCAGTAACATAGTATAACAATAATACACATGTTGTTATTTTTTTTTAGTTAATATAAAAGTCTTGAAAGTTGTATAAAATCTTTCAATTTCTCAGGCACCCATTTCAAAGTACATGTAGCGCGGTCGACCCTCAGGCTTTTTCTACTTTGGACAGATACTTGCCTTCGGAACGCTCCCGCGTTCCTTGATATGTGTGTATAAAAGTGAATTTCAATACGAACGGAGTTACAAATTGGTTTCGTAACAGGCATAATATAATAAAGGCAAAGGAAGAGCGCGCGCACCGCGCTTGAACTTTCTCGATTTTCAAAATAAGATGATTATAAGATGATCTATGAAT
Source organism: Torymus aiolomorphi (assembly GCA_036365515.1). NCBI lineage: Eukaryota > Metazoa > Arthropoda > Insecta > Hymenoptera > Torymidae > Torymus > Torymus aiolomorphi. The sequence continues at coordinate 111,249,818 of CM070875.1, read as the reverse complement.
CTATGAAGCTTCCAAGTTGGAAACTTCCGCGAAACTTCCAGTGCTGATCTTCTGTAAACTTTTACGTAAGCTTTCTAAAAGCTTCCCCGTAAATTTCAAGTTTCATTTTACCGCAGCACTTTTGGAATCTTCTTGTCAGCCTTCCCTAAAACTTGTTAATAGTTTCTTATGAATGTTACTTTGGAACCCTTTTGAAAGCTTCCATTATATCCTTAAGCCAGATATTTTTTATATTATGTTAGGAACCCTGCTTGAAATACTTCCTGGAGTCTTCCATCAAAATTTTCCTCAAGGTTGAATTGGAACTTCCATAGGAAGCTTCCTGGACTGTATTTCAAAACTTCCCGCAATATTTACATGTAATTTAACTTTCGATCTTCGTAGAAGCTTTATGTTAGCTTCCAAGAGCCTTCCGCGAACGTTCCAGTCCCGATTTCAGTAATGGTTTATGTAAACTTCGTGGAAACATTCTCGCAAGTATTGAGTAAAATTTCACCGCAGCACTTTTGGAACCTTTCTGTTAGTCTTTCCTAACGCTTTTGGCATGGAAGCTTCCTAAAAAGGTTACTTCTGAATCCACTCGGAAGCTTCCGGTATAACTTTAGACCAGTTGCTTTATTGTATGTCAGGTATCTTGCTTGAATAATTCCTAGAATTTTCGATGAAAGCTTTCCTCAAGGTAGAATTGGAACTTCCATGGGAAGCTTCCTGGAATGTATTTCAAAAAGTTCCCGCAATCTTCATATGTAATTCAACTTTTGTTCTTACTAGAACCTTTATGTTAGGTTCCAAGAGCCTTCTGCGAAGCTTTCAGTGTTCATTTCAGTAATCATTTACGTAAGCTTGATGGAAGCTTTCTCGTAAATTTTGAGTAACATTTCACCGTAGCACTTTTGGAACCTTTCTGTTAGTCTTTCCTAACGTTTTCTGGAAGCTTCCTAAAAAGGTTACTTCGGAATCTAGCCGGAAGCTTCCGTTATAACTTCAGGCCAGTGGCTTTATTTATATGTCAGGAACCTTGCTTGAATACTTCCTAGAATCTTCCATGAAAGCTTTCCTCAAGTTTTAATTGGAACTTCCAGAGGAAGCTTCCTGGAATATATTTCAAAAGCTTCACGTAATCTTTATATGTAATTTAACTTTTATTCTTCCTAGAAGCTTTATGTTAGCTTCAAAAAGCCTTCCGCGAAGCTTCCAGTGCTCATTTCAGTAATCGTTTATGTAAGCTTCGTGGAAGCTTACTCGTAAGTATTGAGCAAAATTTCACCGTAGCACTTTTGGAACCTTTCTGTTAGACTTTCCTAACGCGTTCTGGAAGCTCCCTAAAATGTTACTCCGGAATCTAGCCGGAAGCTTCCGTTATAACTTTAGGCCAGTCGCTTTATTTATATATCAGGAACCTTGCTTGAATACTTCCTAGAATCTTCCATGAAAGCTTTCCTCAAATTTTAATTGAAACTTCCAGAGGAAGCTTCCTGGAATGTATTTAAAAAGCTTCCCATAATCTTTATATGTAATTTAACTTTTGTTCTTCCTAGAAGCTTTATGTTAGCTTCCAAGAGCCTTCCGCGAAAGCTTCCAGTACTCATTTTCAATAATCTTCTATGTAAGCTTTTTGGTAGTTTCCGTAGAGCTTCCATGTAATATTTCATAGTTAGGTATTTGAAACTTTTTCTGTTTCCTTCCTGGAATCTTTCTGGAAGCTTACTTAGAAATTTTTCAATGTAACCTTCTTGAAAGTTTCAGTTAGCTTCCTGGAAGGTTCCATTAACCTTCCACTGTAAGCTTCCTTGGAACTTTCTTCCAGAACCTTTCATGCTATGTGGGTAACGACACCGTTTCTTAACTTTTAAGAAATGGTTCGTTAAGGATAAATGACTATTATTTAACTATTAATATTTACCGCTTATCAATATAAATGCCGGCAAATTAGTATATTTTTTACTATAGTTTTGTACTATATTTTACTGTAGTTATAAATCTCAATTTTTTTTAAATTTAATGGTTAAATATTAATATAGTAAATAAATAAAAATTAAATTCATGGCTAAATAATAAAACTTCTATTTAATTTTAATATCATAACTTTATTATTATTTAAATTACATCTCTGCACCTAATTACATGTTTGCTTTCGGACGTAACATGTAATTTTATTGGTTTATAGAACTTATTTAATTTGGTTGAAATATTTTTTGTATTATTGTCGTTTGGTAATACTAACTGATGAGCTTTAATGTGATTATTCAAACCTAACGTTTTACATTTTACAATAATGAATACAAATTATTTTGCTGAAACTCTTACCATATCGCGTATAATACCAAAAGTAGGATCATTGTAATCATTATTACATAAATGTAACACATGATATTCCTTGTACGTAGTGCCATTAATTTTCAAACTAGAAAGCTTTCCATCAGAATTTTTACATCTCGTGATTTCAACAATATTTTGAAAACTTTTGCGAGTGAAGAATCTGTATCCTAAGTTTAACTGTAACTTTCTTGCAAACAAATAGGGCATATTGATTCTACAGTTTATTGTTCTGCCGTACGCTTTTTATTTTTGATGAAAAGCTTCCCATTTATTACAGGAAAGGAACTTTAATGGACCCATGATTCTAATACACGTTGGGTAATATGTTATTATATGGTATTTCGGTTTTAGAGGCTCATTAAATATACTTTGATACATATTATTATGGTTTTTTATCAATTGTTCTAACAAAATAATTTCATCCTTGGAAATCTCAGATGCTGTAATAATCTCAATGATATCATACAAATGAATGTATAAAAAATGAATGTATAAAAAATCCATGCTCGATCATCGTCAGGGACCAAGTCCCCTACAATAATACCTAAATAGGACACTAACGCCGACATTTGCGCAGCGGTTATTATTAAATAACCATCGGAAGTTGTTCTTGAAGTGAGGCTATTGTAGAACCTCGATCAATATAAGAAAAATCAAAAAATTTAAGTCTTGCATTCAAGATGTCAAATGTGAAGTATTTTTCTTCCTTGAAACGATTTAAAATCTTGGCTAAATCATATCGGCAAACACCCAAAAAAAGTCATGCATCAAGTCGCATGTCCAATTCTTGATGTTATGAGAAAAAGGAATGTCGTTAAAAACACAGTTATCTTTTACGCCTCGAGTATTCCACTTCACAGCTATTTCATACCCTTCGACATCTCGGAGCAAGTTAGCCATTTCAATAGATAATTGAGCCGTATCATATCTGGTAGCAATGCAAAATCGACAAAAATAGTTAGCCCTAAAACTTTCTTGAAATCCTAAAAGATAATTTACACCTAAATTGTCTCCTAAAATACTTAATAAAACAAAATATCTTGAAAACTTTTACTTTCTATTTATACACTTACGCCTCTGCTATATAAATCTTTCATCAATTATTTTAATAAAACATTTGCGAGTCTTAAAATCTTTTAGATCTGATGATAGAATTAGTTGAGCCAAGAAAACATTTTCTATCAGAGACGCATACTTCGGAGGTATTCCTGCCAAAGTGAAATACAAGCCGCCAATTTTATAGATTCCTTTTGCACTACCTAATGGGTCTACGACCTCAAAGTCGTCATAATATAAAAATAATCCAATCACAATTTTTTTTTCATAATGCTTCAATAAATCACGCCAAAGTTTTCCATTAAATACTAGATATACATCAGTTTTTTTTTCTTCCATCCTTTTATAATCCATAATCTCCTTTAAAACATTAGGAAGTTTGAGATACATTTTCAAAACGTCACCCATATGTACATAATAGCCGTAGCAATTCTTTTTCGTAATAACGGTAGTATTATCCTTTTTTTTTATTGTCATTGATCTCTCCAATGTTAAAACCTATGGGTTGTATAAAGTGGCCAGTTTTCTTGAAAAACTGTAAGCGTTTGTATTCAGTGCTTGAATGATTAAAAAATTTATGTTTTAAACATTCGTCTATCTGTTTATGATAAACTAAAGGTAACGTACTTTTTAATTTGCTACCTAATGATATTCTCATATTTTCTGAAATTTTCATAAAATCGTCTATTATTTGATCAATCAATGAATGTGAAACCGAGAATTACTATACAGTTTTCCCAAAAAATTGTAAAAGCTATTTACAATATCTTGATCAAAGTCTGTTATAGTGTCAAAATTGCCATTCCAGGCTTTTAAAACCATCTGATCATGTTTTCTTTTTAGGTTTCTAGAATCATCTTTTCTTAAGACATTAGTCTTGTTTACTTTTCTATTATTGATTACTAAATTTTGAACGCTAGAAAGGCTAGCCTTATCACACTTATTTACATGTAAACTTAAGTCTATAAAATATGAAAATTGTCGCAAACATTCAAGATACGGGCAAAAGTAAGTATTTTCATTTGAATGAAAAGCTTTTGTATGGCGTAAAAAAACATTAACGTTATGAAATGAGCGGTTACTGCAATAACAGCAATTCATATTGAATGTTTACAAAATGACTTATGAAACACTCAATAATGAATACAACTACTTTTTTTTCAACCGATTTTTAACTTTGTTTAAAATAGTACACACTGCGGGTACTTGAGTGTTAGAGTCTGTATGAATTTCATATATTGACCACTGTAAAAAATAATATAAATTTTCAACCTCTGGTGGGTACGTTAAATTAAAAGTTAAGTGAACTTTAAATAAAACATCTAACGCTCGCAAAATCGATGAGACTTCATACATTACTACATCAACTCGTAAATCTACTTTAGTTATTGTTGTCAATTCGGCACCAACACAAATAATAAACGATTGAAGAGTTAATCCCTTGTCGGATATAGCCTTCCTTTTTCTTGAGATAGAATTTTCAAGGTCACCAGGAACCTATATACAAAGAGATCATTTAACATGTTACTAATTATCATAATTATATATTTGATAATATAAGACAAATGATAAGCCTACTTTAACATGCACAATTATTCTCTCTAACGCATCATGTTCACTTGGTTTCCAAAAAGATTTTTTTTAAGATTTCATGCACTTTCCACTACCTTGTGAATTTGCTACTTGCTGAGTCACGGCTATTTTGTTAGATTTAGGAGCAAATACTGTACATAATAGTTTTATTTGGATAAACCTTTCGTAATCTGAAATAAGTAAGGGCTATATTAATAATTTTATGAGTCAAATTTAGAATGTAAATAGTACGGATGTGAGAAATCATATAATAGAATGTAAATAATGTAGAATTGATCGTTACCTTGAGGTTGAGAATTATTAAAAGAATTATACAAAATTTCTTCTTGTTTGGAAAATTTTGTTTTATACAATTCTAAAACAATTTTTACAATATCATTCCATTTTGACGTAAAATTTGAAAATGAAACCTGATGTTTCATCAAAAAATCCTTTTCAATCTTAATATAAAAATCATAGACTGTTATTTATATAATAAAAAAAAGTAGAAGTTATTTAGCAAGTAATTACCAACCAATTCGTAATTTGAAGCATCTTTCAATATTGACCAGTTTTCATAGATATCAACAACAGTTTTATATTCCTTATTTTGAATGTCTTGTTGTCGTATATTATAAGTAAATGTCGAGTGATGTAATACATCAACCGCGTCTCTATGAATAAGTAACCATTTCTTACTTTCCAAGGCTTCATCACTTGAATCTATAATAATATTATTATTTATAAGCTTATTTAGGGGTGCAATATAATTATAGAAATAAAGAAAAATAATTAATTTTTTTACGAGCAGTAATTGATTCCGCAAGAATAAACTTATTTTTCGTCAAGTTATCTGCTTCGCGGATGAGAGTTAATATATTTCTATATTTATCAACGAGCTTTCCTTTTGCTCGTTCAGATTTATTTATCTTAGAATTTTTTTCAACACTGGAGGTACATAATACGTCTTGGAACATTCTGATGGGAAGAGTGTAACGATTTTAGTTGCTAATATTGAAAAATCTTGATTTCTTAAGCGCCTACAACAAAACATTTGTTATGTATAGAATATTATATCTTATAAAAATAATATATATTATATATTATACATTATTGAAATAATTAAAACATATAATTCAATTACCTAGATTCAGTTTTTAATACATAAGTGGTGAGAATGTCGCACAAGTATGATTGACACGTAGAACATAGTTCTTCTTTGACATTATAAATCTTTATTATTAATGGGCCTAATGGATCTTGGCGAAGTACGCTTTCCAAATCTAGCTGCTCAATGCTATACTTCGAGATTTTTGTAGAAGCTGCATCCGCTCCTTTTTCAATTACTTCTGCATTATCTTCTATTTCCTCAAGTAAACGTCCTTCATCTGTATTTTCTTGAAAGAGGTCTTCATCAGCTAAGGCACACTCTTCATTTGTCGTGTCCACATATTCAAAATGAATTTTGCTATTTTCTTCAATCTGAACAAAAAAAAAGACAAACGTTATGGTATAAATACAATCATGAAAATACAATAAATTATAATCATTCAGAAAGTATCATTAGCAAATTCATATACACATGTTCTTTTAATTTTTTCCTAAGCAATAAGCGTATACCCACACTGGGTATTACTTCCTTTGCCTCATCCGGACTTTCAAGTAACTCAAATAAACCATCAATCTTCCTTATATCATGAGCTGTTCAATGGAATGGATATAAGGAAATTAGGGTATAAATATATGCGAAGGAATAATTGCTACTAAAATAAAAATCATGCAAGCACTGAGAAAGGTATGAGAATGGTAACTATTAACATGACATTATAACAATTAACATAGATCTGTTAATAGTTATAATGGCATAGTAAAATTAAAGGTTAAGATATGAAATTTCTCTCAGTGGATGAACAAGTCAATAGAAAGAAGTCAAGAAAGAGGAAATTAAAAAATATAACCTCCAAACTTTCATACATCATAATCATGCACATTTTACACAAATAGTTAGTTATAACATAGAAAGATTATACCTGCCATATAAAACTGGGACTAATTGCTCGTGTCCCCAAGATTTCAGTATAACATCCATTGCAATAAGTCAGCACTTGGCACTCTCGAGGTCGGCACAAGATCTTCCGTCGCTGCAAAAATTCTGCGAAGAGTCACAACAACGAGGCT